>SJYR01003955.1:9529-20891 GCA_006410655.1 Kobus ellipsiprymnus
GTTTGAATTTAAGTAACTATCACTTTCAAATAAGTATATATAATTATAATTTGATACATATGAAATTTTTGATAACAGCAAATTGGAAATCTAATATATGTACACAATAAGGAAAAAGAATCAACACACTACTTTAAAGAAAACGTCATATTCCAAAAGAAAACATTTAGCAAACTACAAAACAGAGAAGTAAGAAAATGACAATAAATACAAATCTGTGAATAATCACTTTAAATGTAAATGAACTAAATGCTCCAATATAGAGTGAGTAATTGAGTAAAAATAACAGGATTCACCTATGTGTGTGGATTAAGTTGCATTAGTCATGTTTCTTTGGGACCCTATTGGCTGTAACCTGCCATACACCACTGTCCATGGAATTATTCAAATAAGAATATGGGGTCGGTGGTCATGCCCTCCTACAGGGGATCTTCCTGTTCCAGGGATCAAACCCATGTCTGTTATGTCTTCTACATTGGCAGATCGGCTTTTTACTACTAATGCAAGGTAGGAAGCCCAAGACCCATCAATATGATGCCTGCTAGAGATTCACTTCAGACATAAAGATATACACAGACTGAAAGTGAAGAAATTGAAAAAATAATCCATGCAAGTACAAACAAGAAGTGAGATGGAATGGTAATACTCATGTCAGACAAAGAAAACTTTAAAACAATGTCTACAATAAAAGACAGAAACGAATATTGCATGATGAAATGGTTAATCAAAGAAAAGAATATGCATTGTAAACTTGTGTGCATCTAATACAGGGGTACCTAAACCTATAAAGCTAATATTAATATATATAAGGGGATAAATTGACAATAATACAATAACAGTAGGAGACCATACTTATCAATCAATAGATCATGAAGACAGAAAGTCAATAAGTAAACAATGGACTTCCATGATAAATTAGATCAGATAAGCTTAATAGATAAAAATGTTATCTTTAGAGAATGCTATATCTGAACAACAGAACACACTTTTATTTTTTTTTTACAAGTTTGCATGGAACATTCTCTAGGGTAGGTAACAAATTAAGCCACAAAATATTCTCAGTAACATTAAGAAAATGAAAATTATGTCAAGCACATTCTCTAATCAGTTCAGTTCAGTTAGGTCACTAAGTCGTGTCCAACTCTTTGCGAAACCATGAATCGCAGCACGCCAGGCCTCCCTGTCCATCACCATCAGCTGGAATTCGCTCAAACACGTCCATCGAGTTGGTGATGCCATTCAGCCATCTCATCCTCTGTTGTCCCCTTTTCCTCCTGCCTCCAATCCTTCACAGCATCAGAGTCTTTTCCAATGAGTCAAATCTTCGCATGAGGTGGTCAAAGTACTGGAGTTTCAGCTTACCATCATTCCTTCCAAAGAAATCCCAGGGTTGATCTCCTTTAGAATGGACTTGTTGGATCTCCTTGCAGTGCAAGGGACTCTGAAGAGTCTTATCCAACACCACAGTTCAAAAGCAGCAATTCTTTGGAGCTCAGCTTTCTTCACAGTCCAACTCTCACATCCATACATGACCACTGGAAAAAACATAGCCTTGACTAGACGGACATTTGTTGCCAAAGTAATGCCTCTGCTTTTCAATATGCTATCTAGGTTGGTCATAACTTTTTTCCCAAGGAGTCAACGTCTTTTAATTTTATGGCTGCAGTCACCATCTGCAGTGATTTGGGAGCCCCCCAAAATAAAGCCTGACACTATTTCCCCCATCTATTTCCCCTGAAATGATGAGACCAGATGCCATGATCTTAATAAACTAGATACAAGTTACAGAAAGGAAAAAAAAATGTGGAGACTACATAATTTGCTACTAAAATTTCAATGAGAAATTAGAGGAAAAAAAGTTGAGACTTCAGATAAATTAAAATAACAACATAACTTTCCAAAATCTAGGAACAGAGCAAAAGCAATTGTAAGAGGGAAGTTTATGGAAATACAAATCTACCTCAATAAACAAGAAAAAAACTCAAATAGAAATCTTTCATCTAAAGCAATTAGAAAAATAAGAACAGATAAAACCCAAGGTCAGCACAAAGAAGGAAACAATAAAGGTCTGAGTGGAACTAAGTAAATTAAAGACAAAATCAACAAGGGTCTGAAATGCAGTACTTGAATGAAATCTCAAAAACGACAGAATAATCTCTGTTCATTTCCAATGCAAACCATACAATATCACAGTAATCCAAGTTGATGCCCCAACCAGTAACTTCAGCTGAAGAAGCTGAAGTTGAACAGTTCTATGAAGACCTACAAGACTTTTAAAAACTAACATCCCCCAAAAGATGTCCTTTTCATTACAGGGGACTGGAATGCAAAAGTAGGAAGTCAAGAGACACCTGGGTAACAGGAAAATTTGACCTTGGAATACAGAATGAAGCACAGTAAAGGCTAATAGAGTTTTGCCAAGAGAACGCCCTGGTCATAGCAAACACCCTCTTCCAACAACACAAGAGAAGATTCTACAGATGGACATCACCAGATGGTCAACATTGAAATCAGATTGATTATATTCTTTGCTGCCAAAGATGGAGAAGCACTGTACAGTCAGCAAAAACAAAACTGGAAGCTGACTGTGGCTCAGATCATGAGCTCCTTATTGCCAAATTCAGACTTAAATTGAAGAAAGTAGGAAAAACCACTAGACCATTCAGATATGACCTAAATCAAATTCCTTTTGATTATACAGTGGAAGTGAGAAATAGAATTAAGGGACTAGATCTGATAGATAGAATGCCTGATGAACTATGGGCAGAGGTTTGTAACATTGTACAGGAGACAGGGATCAAGACGATCCCCATGGAAAAGAAATACAAAAAAGCAAAATGGCTGTCTGGGGAGGTCTTACAAATAGCTGTGAAAAGAAGAGCAGCAAAAAGCAAAGGAGAAAAGCAAATCTGAATGCAGAGTTCCAAAGAATAGCAAGAAGAGATAAGAAAGCCTTCCTCAGCAATCAATACAAAGAAATAGAAGAAAACTACAGAATGGGAAAGACTAGAGATCTCTTCAAGAAAACTAGAGATACCAAGGGAATATTTCATGCAAAGATGGGCTCGATAAAGGACAGAAATGGTGTAGACATAACAGAAGCAGAAGATATTAAGAAGAGGTGGCAAGAATATACAGAAGAAATGTACAAAAAAAGATCTTCACAACCAACATAATCATGATGGTGTGATCATTCCCCTAGAGCAAGACCTCCTGGAATGTGAAGCCAAGTGGACCTGAAGCATCACTATGAACAAAGCTAGTGGAGGTGATGATGGAATTCCAGTTGAGCTATTTCAAATCCTGGAAGATGATGCTGTGAAAGTGCTGCACTCAATATGCCAGCAAATTTGGAAAACTCAGCTGTGGTCACAGGACTGGAAAAAATCAGTTTTCATTCCAATCCCGAAAAAAGGCAATGCCAAAGAATGCTCAAACTACCACACACAATTGCACTAGTCTCCACACGGTAATAAAGTAATGCTCAAAGTTCTTCAAGCCAGGCTTCAGCAATACATGAACTGTGAACTCCCTGATGTTCAAGCTGGTCTTAGAAAAGGCAGAGTAACCAGAGATCAAATTCAAGTTGATTTTACAAAAGGCAGAGGAACCAGAAATCAAATTGCCAACTTCCACTGGACCGTGGAAAAAGCAAGAGAGTTCAAAAAAAAAAATCTATTTCTGCCTTCTTGACTATGGCAAATCCTTTGATTTTGCGGATCACAATAAACTGTGGAAAATTCTTACAGAAATGGGAATACCAGACCACCTGACCTGCCTCTTGAGAAACCTGTATGCAGGTCAGGAAGCAACAGTTAGAACTGGACATGGAACAGCAGACTGGTTCCAAATAGGTAAAGGAGTACGTCAAGGCTGTATATTGTCACCCTGCTTATTTAACTTATATGCACAGTACATCATGAGAAACGTTGGGCTGGTAGAAGCACAAGCTGGAATCAAGACTGCTGGGAGAAATATCAATAACCTCAGATATGCAGATAACACCACCCTAATGGCAGAAAGTGAAGAGGAACTAAAAAGCCTCTTGGTGAAAGTGAAAGAGGAGAGTGAAAATGTTGGCTTAAAGCTCTCTCTAGACTCCCATAAAGGTGTTTATCCCATTCATGAGACCTGATCTAATGAACTTCAAAAGGCCTTACTTCATTGATAACATTGCATTGGATGTTAAGATTTCAACATATGAATCTTGGGTTACAAAATCTTCAGTCTATAGCAAAAAGAGTAAATTTCTTTTTAAATTTTGTTATGTAAAATGTTAACATCATAAAAGAAAGTCGACATCATAAACATCCTACTCATTTTAAGAGTTAATATTACTGGAATTTCTCTGGTGGTCCAGTGGTGAAGACTTTGCCATTCAATGCAATGGGTGCCAGTTTGATCCCTGGTTGGGGAGTTAAGATCCTGCATGCCTTGCAGGCAAAAAACAACAAAACAAAACAAACAAAAAAACACCACAAAACAGAAAAAATATTGTAATAAATTTAATAAAGACTTTAAAATTTATCCACACCTAAAAATCTTTTCTAAAAGAATTAATATTACTGAAGAAAATAGCATTTCTTAAAAAGTGTTCCCTAATTGTTGCCTCTGGCTATATTTGTCACTCATTAAAGAAATACAACAAATATGTAAAAACATGCACAATCATTGGTAAAATCCTCCTTACCTGTAACTTGCCATCACTAATCAAAGTCACTTTAACTGTTGCTACACAGGCTTGCATGTCCTCCAAGCGGCACGTAGTCTAAACAATGAGGTGTTTTCCCAACTTGTTTCCTAGGAAATTGGAGTCAGTCAAGTCTAGTTTGAGATCAGATGGTTGAGACTGGATAAAACCACTGATCCTCCAACTCTGTATGTTTGAGTGTCCACTTGATGACCTTTTGAAGTCAGAGAGCCAAAAACTACACTCTCATATTATGCTGTGTCCAATTTTTGAACATACTTGTGGCTTAATTACACTTATGCAGAACGACAATTACCACATCTTTCTCCAATCACATTTCCCCTTTTTCTTTATGCTCCCTTCAACTCATAGCATCTTGTTTCTTTATTTTTTATCCCCTTAATACTCAAAGTCCATTGGCTTCAAGCAGGTGAATATGAGACTTGTTCTCCCATCTCCTTGCTTAGCTGCCTTATAAATAAATGCTCTCATTGCTGCAAACCTCAGCATCTCAGCATTTTGTCTTGCTGCCTGTCAGGCAAAAAAAAAGAAAAACTCTGGTATAGTAAGATAAGTAAGACTAACTGGAAGGGATAATATGCACAAGTGGTGAATAAGAGATACAATAAGGGCTCTGTTTTCTCTAAGGACACTTCATAACCCATATCCAGAATGTTGTTTCCATCAACCCAGGACTCAATATAGCTTATGATTAAAATACATCAGTATACACTCAAAAAAAAAAAAAAAAGATAGATAGTAAACACTAGTGCAGGGTAAATACTTCTCTTTGTCTCTCAAAGAAATTTTGTGTTGCACTTTTATGAGCATTTCCACTTAGAACTGATTCAGTGTGTATGTATGGGAGATAGTATTTTTTCCTAGTTATATATGTGACAATTGAGTTAAGTTTTCAAGCCAGATGTTAACCTGAAGTAAATGAACTGCCAAATTTTTCTCCAGCAGAAATGAGTTGTTTTTGGAATCAGCAGAGATTTGCAACTCAGGGTCAGCAACCATAGTGATCCTCTTCAGAGATCACAGCCTTGTCCTGGTAAAGTGGCTTGCATAACTTGAAGTTTTGAGTTACACTATGCAGGGCCACCCAAGAGATGTGTATAAGAGACAGGAGTAATTAAAATGAGTTGTTTTTGGAATCAGCAGAGATTTGCAACTCAGGGTCAGCAACCATAGTGATCCTCTTCAGAGATCACAGCCTTGTCCTGGTTAAGTGGCTTGCATAACTTGAAGTTTTGAGTTACACTATGCAGGGCCACCCAAGAAGGACGGGTCACAGTGAAGTGTTCTGAAAAAATATGGTCCAGTGGAGGAGGAAATGGCAATCAATTCCAGTATTCTTGTGGAGGAAATGGCAATCAATTCCAGTATTCTTGTGGTGAGAATTCCATAAACTGTAAGAAAAGGCTGAAAAATATAACACAAGAAGAGTAGACCCCAGGTCAGAAGATTTTCCATAAGCTATTGGAAAAGAATGGAGAGAAATTACTAATAACTCCAGAAAGAATGAAGTAGCTGGGTCAAAGCAGAAATGACACTCAACCATGAATGTGTCAGGTGGTGAAAGTAAAATCCAATGCTATAAAAAATGATCGCATAGTAACCTGAGAGGTTAGGTCCATGAATCAAGGCAAATTGAAAGTGGTCAAGCAGGAGATGGCAAGACTGAACATTGACATCTGAGGAATCCATGAACTTAAATGGATGATAATAGGTAAATTTAATTCAGGTGACCATTATATCTATTATTTTGGGCAAGAATTCATTAGACAATGTAGAATAGCCCTCAGAGTCAACAAGAGTCAAAAATGAATTATTGGGTGCAACCTCAAAAATGACAGAATGATCTTGATTTGTTTCCAAGGCAAACCATTCAATATCACAATAATCCAAGTCTATGCCCTACTTACTGATGCAAAAGGACCTGAAGCTTACTGGATCTCTGAAGGCATACAACACCTTCCATGACTAAAACAAAGAAACAAACAAAAATGTCCTTTTCATCAAAGGGTTTTGGAATGCAAAAGCAGGAAGTCAAGAGTTGCCCAGAAAAGCAGGCACGTTTGGCCTTGGAGTACAAAATGAAGCAGGGCAAAGGCTAACAGAGTTTTGTCGAAAGAATATGCTGGTCACACTAAACACATTTGTCCAAGAGCACAGGATATGACCCCATACATGGACATCACCAGATGATCAATACTGAAATCAGATTATGTTCTTTGCATAAAAGATGGAAACGTTCTATACAGTCAGTAAAACCAAGACATGGACCTGAACGTGGCTAAGATCATGAGCTACTTGTTGCAAAATCCAGGCTTACATTGAAGAAAATAGGGGAAACCATCAGAATATTCAAGTATGAATTAATTCATATACCTTATGATTATAAAGTAGAAGGGATGAATAGATTCAAGGGATTAGATCTGGTAGACAGAGTGAATGAAAAACTATGGACAGAGGTTCATAACAGTGTAAAGGAGACAGTGACCAAAACTCTTTCAAATAAAAAGAAATGTAAGATGGCATAGTGGTTGTCTGAGGCTTTACAGATAGCTGAGGAAAAAAGAGAAGCAAAAGGCAAGGGAGAAACAGAAATATATAAGGAAGTGAATGCAGAGATACAGAGAAAAACAAGGAGAGATGCAAAGGAATTCTTAAATGAACAATGAAAATAAATAGAGGAAACAAAAGAATGAGAAAGACTAGAGATCTCCTCAAGAAAAGTTGAGACATCACAGGAAATTTTCAGGCAAGGATGGGCAAAAAAAGAACAGAAATTGTAATGACTTAACAGAAGCAGAAGAGATTAAGAAGAGGTTGCTACAATACAAAAAAGAACTATACAAAAAAGGCATAATGACACAGATAACCATGATGGTGTAGTCTGTCACCTAGATTCAGACATCCTGGAGTGTGAAGTGAAACTGGCCTGTGGAAGAACTATTGTGAAAAAAGCTGGAAGTGATGAAATTCCAACTGAGCTATTTAAAATCCCAAAAGATAAACGTTGCACTCATTACATCAGCAAAATTTGAAAGCCCAGCTGTTACCACAGAACTGGAAATAGTTCTAATTCCAATCTCAAAGGAGGGTAAAATCAAGAAATGTTGAAACTACTGTACAATGTGCTCATTTCAGTTGAGTTCAGTCACTTAGTCATGTCCGACCCTTTGTGACACCATGAACCACAGCATGCCAGGCCTCCCTGTCCATTACTAACTCGTGGAGTTTACCCAAACTCATGTCCATTGAGTGGGTGATGCCATCCAACCATCCCATCCTCTGTCTCCTCTTCTCCTCTTGCCCTCAATCTTTCCCAGCATATTTTCAAATGAGTCATGCTAGCAAGATTATGCTCAAAATTGTTCAAGTTATTTTTAAGCATTATGTGAACCAAGAACTCCCAGATGTACAAACTGGGTTTAGAAAAGACAAAGGAATCAGAGATCAAATTGCTAGCATCCATTTAATCATGGAGAAAATAAGGGAATTGCAGAAAAACATGTACTTCTACTTCATTGACTATGCTATAAACTTGGACTATATTGATCAGAACAAATTATGAAAAATTCCTAGAGTTGAGAGTTCTAGACCTTAATTCTCTCAGAAACCTATATTTGAATCTAGAAGGAACATTTACAACTGGACATAGAACATCTGACTGGCTCCAAATTGTGAAAGGAGTATGACAGGCCGTAAATTATCACCTTGTTTATTTAGCTTCTATGACATGTACATAATGCAATATACCAGGTTATATTAATCACAAAGTGGGATAAAGATTGCTGGGAAAAATATCAATAACTTCAGATGTGCAGATGATACCACTTAATGATATAAATTTAGAAGAACTAAATAGCCTCTTGACAAGGTTGAAAGAGGAGAGTGAAGAAGATGGCTTGAAACACAACACTCAAAAATCTAAGGTCATGGCATTCAGTCCCATCACTTCATGGCAAATAAAAGGGGGAAAGTGGAAGCCATGACAGATTTTGTTTTCTTTGGCTCCAGAATCACTGTGGACGGTGACTGTAGCCATGGAATTAGAATATGCTTGTCCCATGGAAGGAAATCTATGACAAAATTAGACAGGATATTATAAAGCAGAGACATTACTTTGCTGACCAAGGTCCACATAATCAAAACTATGGATTTTCCAGTAATCATGTATGGAGGTGAGAACTGGACCATAAAGAAATCTGAACACCAATGAATTGATGCTTTTATTTTTTTAATATAAATTTATTTATTTTAATTGGAGGTTAATTACTTTACAATATCATCTTGGTTTTGCCATACATCAACATGAATCCTCCACAGGTATAAACGTGTTCCCCATCCTGAACACCCCTCCCTCCTCCCTCCCCGCACCATCCCTCTGGGTCGTCCCAGAATTGATGCTTTTGAATTGTGATGTGGGAGAAGACTCTTGAGAGTCCCTTGGACATCAAGGAGATCAAAACATTCAACCCTAAAGGAAATTAATCTTGGAAATTAGTTGGATGAACAGTTGGTAAAAAGAAAAGCAAAAAGCAAAGGAGAAAAGGAAAGATATAAGCATCTGAATGCAGAGTTCCAAAGAATAGCAAGAAGAGATAAGAAAGCTTTCTTCCATGATCAATACAAAGGAATAGAGGAAAAGAACAGAATGGGAAAGACTAAAGATCTCTTCAAGAAAATTAGAGATATCAAGGGAACATTTCATGCTAAGATGGGCTCGATAAAGGACAGAAATGATATAGACCTAACAGAAGCAGAAGATATTAAGAAGAGGTGGCAAGAATACACAAAGAACTGTACAAAAAAGATCTTTACAACGTGGATAATCACGATGGTGTGATCACTCATCTAGAGCCACACATCCTGGAATGTGAAGTCAAGTGGGCCATANACCTATATGCAGGTCAGGAAGCAACAGTTAGAACTGGACATGGAACAACAGACTGGTTCCAAATAGGAAAAGGAGTACGTCAAGGCTGTCTATTGTCACCCTGATTATTTAACTTCTATGCAGAGTACATCATGAGAAACGCTGGACTGGAAGAAACACAAGCTGGAATCAAGACTGCCGGGAGAAATATCAATCAACTCAGATATGCAGATGACACCACCTTTATGGCAGAAAGTGAAGAGGAGCTAAAAAGCCTCTTGATGAAAGTGAAAGAGGAGAGTGAAAAAGTTGGCTTAAAGCTCAACATTCAGAAAAGGAAGATGATTGATAGGATCTGGTTCTATCACTTCATGGGAAATAATAGATGGGGAAACAGTGGAAACTGTGTCAGACTTTATTTTTTTGGGCTCCAATATCACTGCATATGGTGACTACAGCCATGAAATTAAAAGACATTCCTTGGGAGAAAAGTTATGACCAACCTAGATAGCATATTCCAAAGCAGAGACATTGCTTTGCTGACTAAGGTCCGTCTAATAAAGGCTATGTTTTTTCCAGTAGTCATGTATGGACGTGAGAGTTGGATTGTGAAGAAATCTGAGAGCCAAAGAATTGATGCTTTTGAACTGTGGTGTTGGAGAAGACTCTTGAGAGTCCCTTGGACTGCAAGGAGATCCAACCAGTCCATTCTGAAGATCAGCCCTGGGATTTCTTTGGAAGGAATGATGCTAAACTGAAGCTCCAGTACTTTGACCACCTTATAAGAAGAGTTGACTCATTGGAAAATACTCTGATGCTGGGAGGGATTGGGGGCAGGAGGAGAAGGGGATGACAGAGGATGAGATGGCTGGATGGCATCACTGATTCGATGAACGTGTATCTGAGTGAATTCCGGGAGCTGATAATGGACAGGGAGGCCTGGCATGCTGCGATTCATGTATCCAAACAGTTGGACACGACTGAGTGACTGAACTGAATTGAACTGAAGTGAACTGAAGTGAACTGAACTGTTGGTAGAGGTGAAGCTTCAATACTTTGGCCACCTGATGGGAAGAGCCAACTCATTGGAGAAAACCCTGATGCTGGGAAAGATTGAAGGCAAAGGTAGAAGGGGGTGATAGAGGATAAAATGGACTGATGACATGGTATCAATGACACAGTGGACACTTATCTGAGGAAACTTTGGGAGATAGTGGAGGACAGAGGAGCCTGGTGTGATGTAATCCAATGTCACAAAGAGTTGGAAATGACTTTGAGACTGAATAACAATCATGGTGAGCCAAATATATGTCCTATATAACAATAAAAGAAGAAAACTTTTTAGAGAGATAAATAAAGTTAAGAAAACTAAAGTGAACTAAGCGTTCATGTTTATTCATGTACTTTTTAGAAAAAAAAATGTCTTTTTACTTCCTATTTGGTTCAGCTATTTCCACAGGTTGTAAGAGCTCCCATTTTTGGTCTTCAAATTTCATTTAATGATGGTTTATTTTCATTATTTTTTACACATTAAGCAGAACCAAGAAAGGCTTGTAATTAAAAACATCCTTAGTCTTTGTACTAACCTTTGTTTTAAAAATGTCTAAAAATTATGTGTGTTTCAGTCATATTTAAATCATTTTAATTTTAAGTTGATAGTATTTCCCTTCTTTTGTTAACTAGTTGGCTTGATTTTAGTTTGACTTTCATTGTATTGGAGCTCAGAGTACTTTGTTATACTTTAAATAGTTAGTGAATATTATATTTTGGAGTGAGAATTTTTT
>SJYR01003955.1:23651-37472 GCA_006410655.1 Kobus ellipsiprymnus
CTAACAGCCAAAAACCCCCTCCTCAAACTAGCAGCGGGGGTGGGGGTGGGGCCACTCTCCATCCCCTTTCTGATGTTTATGTCAGAAGCATTCTCTGTCCCCTTTCATACTTTAATAAAACTTTGCTATACAAAAGCTCTTGAGTGATTAAGCCTGGTTCCTGGTCCTGAAGCTAAATTTTTGGAGATCACAAATCTGACATCGTTCAACATAAGATCAATAAGAGGCACTTGTATCTAATATCCGTATATAATCAAAATCATAGATATTGGAGAGCATTTGAAAACTTGCATCATCATTAAAAGTTTACAAAAAAGCTTCAAACACGCCTGGGTCATGTATCATGAGAAAGCTGTCATTAGATTTCATCCTCTCAATTCCAGGTAATCTTCAGGTCACCAGATAATTTGCAGTTCAGTCAGATTTTGGTATATTCTTTAGACGTGTCACAAGAATCCAAGAGTCTACTCCTTGGCATTTGGTGGCATAAGGGTTGATGCTAGCAGTACTTGATAGGGGCCTCTCCAGTAAGGTAAAAATGAGTTCTTCTGAATTGTTTTCCAATAGATAAAATCTTCAGTTTGTAAAGTGTGATGCTTAAGGTCTTCATCTCCAGAGAGAACAGTGAAAAGATTGCTCTACCATACATAGACATCTTAAAAAAAATAAAAACAACTATGCTTTTCCTATTTTGGAATATCTCTCCTATGATCAGTTGTAGGTCAAAAGACACTGGAGGTCAAGTATATTGTGTGTCATGTTACTATTTCAAAGGATAAGAGTTTATGAGTCCCAAAAGAGATGGATCTGAAATTTAGAGGAGGTTAAAAGGTCAGCTTCAATTTTTCTGTGAGATATGCTGTAAATTTTGCCAACATGAGTTGGAGAGTTTCTACATAAGGAAAGTGATAACTAACTCAATAGGGATAAAAAATCAGTATTTCCAAAATCTGCTCCAGTACTGTTAGGTAAGTAAAAAAAAAAAATTAAAAAAAAAGTCAAAGGGCTTTTTAATTCACCCCTGGTGGTTAATTTGAATAACTATTAATTTAAACATTTATATTTTCATTTTAAGGGAAAATAAAAATCTGGCATAATTATTTTCTAAAGCATCTCAGCCTAATAAATGGGTAGGGACAATGGAACTAGGTAGGAACATGTTTGCATCTTTCAAAGGGCCTAGCTAAAAGAAATAGTTTCCAAGATGGGAACATTTTGAAGTTTATTAAAGAACACTTATATTGCAACTGTTTAATACTCCGAGGCAGGGATTGTTTTATAATCCTGAGTTTGAATACTAAGAGTATGGCTCTGGTATTAACAAGGACTGGGAGGTATTCATCTCCAATCTAGAGAAATGTTTCTCCAAGCTGATTAGGAAGATAATTGGGAAGATCCCCTGCACTTCCTTGAAGCCTCATTATTGAAAATTGAGAAGATGACAGAAAGGCTGATTAGAGGCCTGAAGTTTTCTAAACCGCTTAAATTTATAATAACCTATTTTCAAAGTCCTGTTTCTTTGCAATAATGGTAGAAACTAAGGGATTTTTTGTTTGTTTGTTCCATTCAGAGGCCTTTATTTTCTATGATTAAAGATTAACAATTTTGGTAACATCCCTTTGATGTGACATCCAGAGTCGGAAAGATCTGGTTTTCAAGAATAACTATAACTGGAACACATAAAACTATCCATTCCATCGTGGTCCTTTTTAATTGAAGGATTCCAGGTCAGTCTATATATATATATATATATATACATACATACATACCCAAGTAAAAGCTACTTGTGTGAAATAACATTTGAAGTAAGACCAGATTTTTTTTTTTAAATAATGTGTAGTCAATTGAAATATTCATGAATAACCTTATCAGATTTTTGTATGCAATCCTGAATTTTGTTCTAATCATGTCTTTGGCAAAGACACAGAATTTGCTCAACAGTGTCCCCTAGTGACTGCCTGAGCTTGCTCATACAATACGTTATTAGGGTGTCTCCATGTTGTAGTTCTAGAAACATTTCAAAATTTTCCCGATTAACAATGTTGGGTCTGGCCTTCACTGACAAGCATATGAATTAGCTGATATAAATCAGAGCATCCAGGCTGATAAATTTGAATGATTATATTAAATTTGTCAGCCAATATGTGAGGAGTTTCAATTACTTTGGAAAAATCTTTGTCAGTTCACAGTTCAACTTTAGTCAAGTGAATATATGAAATTAAGGATTTAGCCTCTGAATCCTCAGAGTCTTCTTTGAAAGGGACATATTTCATGGGAAAAGGGGAGTGGGGACAGATTCTGAGAAAAGGGACAAGTGTGGTTAAATTATTAGTATGCCATAATTAAGGGTATAGTGGAGGTGTAGACAATGTAGATGGGAAGGAGGAAAACGGCAACAGATTTGGAGTCTGGCCATGAAGGGTCAAAGTAGAGAGATGAGATGACATGTGAGGAGGGACCTGGACAAAGAAGACAAGGAAGGGGACCCTGAGGCTTTAGGAGTCATTTTACCTTTATCTGATTTTTTGGCTTTGTTAATTGTAAAATCTTATTTTTCACAGAGGCAATTATACATCCTTGGTGATATTGGGAAGGCTTAGAATACTAATTGAAAAAAAGCATCCCACTTAATTCTGTAAAGCTTTTGGTTGTTGTTGTTCAGTGGCTCACTCATGCCCGACTCTTTGTGATCCCATGGACTGGAGCATGTTAAGCTTTCCCATACTTCACCATCTCCCAGAGCCTGCCCATTGAGTCCATGATGCCATTAAACAATCTCTGTCATCCCCTTCTCCTGCCCTCAATCTTTCCCAGCATCAGGATCTTTTCAAATGAGTCTGTTTTTCACATGAGGTTGCCAAAGTATTGAAACTTCAGCTTCAGCATCAGTCCTTCCAATGAATATTCAGGATTGATTTCCTTTAGGATTGATTGATTTGATATCCTTGTAGTCCAAGGGACTCTCAAGAGTCTTCTCCAACAACACAGTTCAAAAGTATCAATTTTTTGGCACTCAGCCTTCTTAATGGTCTAACTCTCACATCCATATGTGATTACTGCAAAAAACATAACTTTGGCTGTACAGACATTTCTGGCCAAATAATGTCTCTGTTTTCTAATATGCTGTCTAGGTTTAGCATAGCTTTTCTTCCAAGGAGCAAGCATCTTTTCATTTCACCCTGCAGCCATCATCCACAGTGATTTTGAAACCGAAGGAAATAGTCTTTCACTGTTTCCATTGTTTCTCCATATATTTGCCATGAAGTGATGGGCCTTGATGCCATGATCTTCATTTTTTGAAAGTTGAGTTTTAAGCCAGCTTTTTCACTCTCCTCTTTCACATTCAATAAGAGGCTCTTTAGTTCCTCTTCACTTACTGCATAAGAATGGTATTATTTGCATATCTTAACCTATTAATATTTATCCTGGCAATCTTTACTCTAGCTTGTGTTTCATCCATCCGGATATTTTGTGTGGTGTACTCTGCATATAAGTTCAATAAACAGGGTGGCACTATACAGCCTTGATATATTGCTTTCACAATTTGGAACCAGTTTCTTGTTCTATGTCTGGTTCTAACTAATGCTTCTTGACCTGTATACAGATTTCCCAGGACACAGATAAGGTATTTCCATCCCTTTAAGAATTTTCCTCAGATTGTTGTGATCCACACAAAGTCCTTAATGTAGTCAATGAAGCAGAAGTAGCTATATCTCTGGAATTTTCTTGCTTTATCTATGATCCAAAAGACGTTGGCAATTTGATCTCTGGTTCCTCTGCCGTTGTTTTTTTTTTTTTTCCCCGTAAATCCAGTTTGAACATATGAAAGTTCTCAGTTCATGTACTCTTGAAACCTGGCTTGGAGAATTTTGAGCATTACTTTGGTAGTATGTGAGACAAGTGCAATTGTGGACATAGAACAACAGACTGGTTTCAAACAGGAAAAAGAGTACGTCAACGCTGTAATTTGTCACCCTGCTTATTTAATTTATATGCAGAGTACATCATGAGAAATGCTGTTCTGGGTGAAGTACAAGCTGGAATCAAGATTGATGGGAGAAATATCAATAACCTCAGATATGCAGATGACACTAGCCTTATGGCAGAAAGTGAAGAGGAACTAAAAAGCCTCTTGATGAAAGTGAAAGAGGAGAGTGAAAAAGTTGGCTTTAAAGCTCAACATTCAGAAAACGAAGATCATGGCATCCGGTCCCGCCACTTCATGGGAAATAGATGAGGAAATAGTGGATACAGTGTCAGACTTTATTTTGGGGGGGGCTCCAAAATCACTGCAGATGGTGATTGCAGCCATGAAATTAAAAGACGCTTACTCCTTGGAAGAAAAATTATGACCAACCTAGATAGCATATTCAAAAGCAGAGCCATTACTTTGCCGACTAAGGTCTGTCTAGTCAAGGCTATGTTTTTTCCTGTGGAAAAACCACATATGGATGTGAGAGTTGGACTGTGAAGAAGGCTGAGCGCCTAAGAATTTGTGCTTTTGAAGTGTGGTGTTGGAGAAGACTCTTGAGAAGTCCCTTGGACTGCAGGGAGATCCAACCAGTCCATTCTGAAGGAGATCAGCCCTGGGATTTCTTTGGAAAGAATGATGCTAAAGCTGAAATTGCAGGACTTTGGCCACCTCATGCTAAGAGTTGACTCACTGGCAAAACCTCTGATGCTAGGAGGGATTGGGGGCAGGAGGAGAAGGGGACAACAGAGGATGAGATGGCTGGATGGCATCACTGACTTGATGGACGTGAGTCTGAGTGAATTCTGGGAGTTGGTGATGGACAGGGAGGCCTGGCGTGCTGCGATTCATGGGATCGCAAAGAGTCAGACACGACTGAGCAACTGAACTGAACTGAAATTGAGCAATATTTGGTATAGCCTTTCTTTGTGATTGGAATAAAACTGACTTTTTCCAGTCTTGTGGCCACTGCTGAGTTTTCCAAATTTGCTGGTATATTGAGTGCAGCACTTTCATAGCACCATCTGTTAGGATAAAGCAAAGTTTTGAGTTACTAAAGTCCAATCCAATTATGTTTTACAAAAAGTGAGTGTGAGTATTTGAAAAGCTACTCATAATGTCAAAAGATATCCTAAATAGTTTTTGGTCAGGGTGATACATAAATAAAATCAGCCAAGAAAAATCCAAGAAAGCACCCTGTAAAATTATGTTTTTGAGGTTAACCATCCGATTTCTAACAGGCAATAAAGAGATCATCTCAACTGGAAAGTGGACACCATCTCTAGGGTAACCTTGATGGAAAAGTAGTTGAAGAGAATGCATTGGTGGGAGCAATACCAAATCATGTGAAAAGTTCAGAGGTAGTCCCTATTTTAGGACTATAGGGTTTTTTGACTATTGTTGGGGTCTGTTGACATGTTGGAGAAAAAGAATAAAAGGCTGAGGTAGTAAAAAAGAAAAAAAAAAGATAAGAATGAAAGCAAGAGGGCTTCCTTCATAAAACATAGGTAGTCTCATCTTCATGTTGTCAGAGGGTGGAAACACTAAATATATAAGGTTAATAATTTAAATATAAGGGTAAAATATCTTCAGAGGATATTCAATTCTCAATTTCAGTGAGTTGGCTATGCTGAGATTGGGGCCTTGATTCAGAGGAAATAAGACCTGCAGAAATGGTTCAGGGACACCTTAAGTTTCCAGATTTTTGTGAATTTTGAGGGTAGCCAGGGTTGCCTAATACTTTTTTTTAAAGATTAGTATTTGTCTCTTGCTGCTAGATGTTATCACAAGCAATGCCTTGATGGAACATGAATATCTCATTCATGATCTACTCCATTTTCACTCCAGATCATGAAAATAGCACCTGGGTTAATTGACCACATTCTCTGGGTAAGGAAGTGTAAACTCGTTAAGAGTGAAAAGGAACTGTAGGAACTAACAAAAAATATGGAAAGAGGCTGGAGACCATATATCAACTGATTTTTTGAGGTCAGGGAACATCGGGATCAGAATATAAGTTACATGAGGAGGAGTTTATTGATACAGGATTACTGTCTTGATATAGGAGTTAACACCCTCATAAATACCCCCAAGAAACTGCTTACACACTTCTGGGGTGACCTGGGATGTTTGAAGAAAAGTGATGACTAACACTAAGTTAAAAGAGGCAGTGAGGGGAAGTGGTAGGAAATGCTTTGGTAGGCAGTAAAAGAAAAGAACCAAAGATACAGTAAAGCAAGTGGATATCCTACTAAGGTTTGTTCCCTGGATTTTGGGAATGGCCTGAGGACAAACTATTATGTTAATAGACACTGAACTCAAGAAAGATGCTGCAATATCACACAGAAATTCAGTGCTGGTGTTCTCTATGAGTCAGGGCTTAAAGGCAGTGATGCTCTTACAGAACTGTGGTGCCAAGTAGCAGTAGGGATGATCCCAAAATCATCTATAGGTTACTGTGTAACTAAAAGAAACAAGGGAATTGGTACTCAGTTATTCTAATGAGTGCGGAAATTAGATTGGCAAGATTGCAAAGGCGATTTCACCTTTGAGAATATAGATACAAAACTTTCTTCTGAGTGAGGTGGAAAGGGTCTAGGTTTTAGTGAGTCCAAGAGCAAGAACTAGGACAAAGTTAACAAAGTTTTGCCAAGAGGAGGCACTAGTCATAGCAAACATCCTCTTCCAACAACACAAGCTGAGACTCTACAGCATAGACATAATCAGATGGTCAATATTGAAATCAGATTGAGGATATTCTTTGCAGTAAAAAAGGTAGAAGCTTTATACAGTCAACAAAAACAAGACCAGGAACTGACTGTGGCTCGGATCATGAACTATTTATGGTAAAATTTGGACTTGAATTGAAGAAAGTAGGGGAAACCCCTAGATGATTCATGTATGAGCTAAATCAAATGCCTTACAATTATACAGTGAAAGTGACAATTAGTTTCAAGGAATTAGAAATGATAGAGTGCCTGAAGAACTATGGATGGAGGTTCATGACATTGTACAAGAGGCAGTGATCAAGACCATTCCCAAGAAAAAGAAAGGCAAAAAGGAAAAATAGTTGTCTGAGAAGGCTGTACAAATAGCTGAGAAAAGAAGAGATGCTAAAGGCAAAGGAGAAAATGAAAGATATACCTATTTGAATGCAGAGTTCCAAAGAAAAGACAGATAAGAAAGCTGTGATCAGTGCAAGTTCATTTCAGTTCAGTCACTCAGTTGTGTCTGACTCTTTGTGACCCCGTGAATCACAGCAAACCAGGCCTCCCTGTCCATCACCAACCCCTGGAGTTCACACAGATTCACGTCCATCGAGTCAGTGGTGCGATCCAGCCATCTCATCCTCTGTCGTCACCTTCTCCTCTTGCCTCCAATCCCTCCCAGCATCAAAGTCTTCTCCAATGAGTCAACTCTTCGCATGAGGTGGCCAAAGTACTGGAGCTTCAGCTTTAGCATCTTTCCTTCCAAAGAAATCCCAGCGCTGATTTCCTTCAGAATGTATTGGTTGGATCTCCTTGCAGTCCAAGAGACTCTCACGAGTCTTCTCCAACACCACAGTTCAAAAGCATCAATTCTTTGGTGCTCAGCCTCCTTCACAGTCCAATTCTCACATCCATACATGACTACTGGAAAAAACATAGCCTTTACCAGCCAGATCTTAATCGGCAACGTAATGTCTCTGCTTTTGAATATGCTATCTAGGTTGGTCATAACTTTTCTTCCAAGGAGTAAGCATCTTTTAATTTCATGACTGCATTCACCATCTGCAGTGATTTTGGAGCCCCCAAAAATAAAGTCTGAAAGAAAAGGACAGATAAGAAAGCTGTGATCAGTGCAAATAAATAGAGGAAAACAATAAAATAGGAAAAAATAAACTACAGATCTCTTCACGAAAATTAGAGATACCAGGAGAACATTTCATGCAAAGATGGGCACAATAAAAACAGAAATGGTATGGACCTAACAGAAGCAGAGAGTGGCTTCCCTTTTTAGCTCAGTCAGTAAAGAATCTACCTGAAATGCAGAACTGAGTTTGATTCCTGGGTCTGGAAGATACTCGAGAAGGAAATGGCAACCCACTCCAGTATTCTTGCCTGGAGAATCCCATGGACAGAGGAACCTGGAGGGCTTCAGTCCATGGGGTCACAAGAATTGGGCATAAATTAGTGACTAAACCACCAACAACAACAGAAGCAGAAGATATTAAGAAAAGGTGCCAAGAATACACAGAACTATATAAAAAAGATATGGATGACTCAGATAACTACGATGGTGTTATCACCCACCTAGAGCCAGACATCCCAGAATGTGAAGTCAAGCAGGCATTAGGAAGCATCACTATGAACAAAGCTAGCAGAGATGATGGAACTCCAGTTGAGCTAGTTCAAGTTCTTAAAGATGATGCTATGCAAGTGCTGTACTCAATGTGCCAGCAAATTTGGAAATCTCAGCAGTGTCCACAGGAAAAGTGGAAAAGATCATTTTTTAATATCAATCCCAAAGAAAGGCAAGGCCAAAAAATTCTCAAACTACCACACAATTACACTGATCTCACACACTAGCAAAGTAATGCTTAAAATTCTCCAACCACGCTTCAACAGTACATGAACTGTGAACTTCCAAATGTACAGGCTGGATTTAGTAAAGGCAGAGGAATGAGAGACCAAATTATCAGCATCCATTGGGTCATCAAGAAAGCAAGAGAATTCCAGAAAAACATCTATCTCTGCTTTATTGATTATGCCAAAGCCTTTGACTGTGTGGATCACAACAAACTGTGGAAAAATATTAAAGAGATAGGAGTATCAGATCTCCTGACCTACCTCCTGAAAAATTTGTATGCAGCCAAAGACGCAGCAGTCAGAACTGGAAATGGGACAAAAGACTGGTTCCAAATTGGGAAAGGAGTACGTCAAGGCTGTATATTGTCACCTTGCTTATCTACCTTACATGCAGAATAAATCATGAAAAACACTGGACTGGATGAAGCACAAAATGGTATCAAGATTGCGAGGAGAAATATCAATAACCTCAGATATGCAAATGACACCACCCTTATGGCAGACAAAGCTGTGGCTTAACTACTAGCTGTGAAAAGAAGAGAAGTAAAAAGCAAAGGAGAAAAGGAAAGATATACCCATTTGAATAAAGAGTTCCAAAGAATATCAAGGAGAGATAAGAAAGCTTTCCTCAGCAAGCAATGAAAAGAGAAAAATAGAATGGGAAAGACTGGAAATCTCTTCAAGAAAATTAGAGATACCAAGGGAATATTTCATGCAAAGATGGGCTCGATAAAGCACAGAAATGGAATGGACCTAACAGAAGCAGAAGATATTAAGAAGAGGTGGCAAGAATACACAGAAGCACTGTACAAAAAGGATCTTCACTACCCAGATCATCATGATGGTGTGATCACTCACACTCACCTAAAGTCAGATATCCTGGAATGTGAAGTCAAGTGAGCTTTAGGAAGCATCACTAAAAGCAATCTGTGGAAATGATGGAATTCCAGTTGAGCTATTTCAAATCCTAAAAGATGATGCTGTGAAAGTGCTGCACTCAATATGCCAGCAAATTTGGAAAACTCAGCAGTGGCCACAGGACTGGAAAAGGACAGTTTTCATTTCAATCCCAAAGAAAGGCAAAGAATGCTCAAACTACCATACAACTGCCCTCATCTCACATGCTAGTAAAGTAATGCTCAAAATTATCCAAGCCAGACTTCACCAGTACATGGACTGTGAATTTCCAGATGTTCCAGCTGATTTTAGAAAAGGCAGAGGAACCAGAGATCAAATTGCCAACATCTACTGGATCATTGAAAAAAAAGAAAAAAAGAGTTCCAGGAAAACATATATCTCTGCTTTGCCAACCATGCCAAAACCTTTAACTGTGTGGATCACAATAAACTGAAAAATTCTGAAAGAGATGGGAATACCAGACCACCTGACCTACCTCTTGAGAAACCTGTATACAGGCCAGGAAGCACCAGTTAGAACTAGGCATGTAACAAGACTGGTTCCAAATAGGAAAAGGAGTACGTCAAGACTGTGTATTGTCACCCTGCTTGTTCAATGCATATGCAGAATGCATCATGAAGAACGCTGGGCTGGAGGAAGCAAAAGCTGGAATAAAGATTGCTGGGAGAAATATCAATAACCTCAGATATGCAGATGACACCAAGTTTATGGCAGAAAGTGAAGAGAAACTAAAAAGCCTCTTGATGAAAGTGAAAGAGGAGAGTGAAAAAGTTGGCTTAAAGCTCAACATTCAGAAAACTAAATTCATGGCATCCAGTCCCAGCACTTGTTGGCAAATAGATAGGGAAGCAGTGGAAACAGTGCCTGACTTTATTTTTTCTGGGCTGCAAAATCACTGCAGTTGGTGATTGCAGCCATGAAATTAAAAGATGCTTACTCCTTGGAAGAAAAGTTATGACCAACATAGACAGCATATTCAAAAGCAGAGACGTCACTTTGTCCACAAAGTTCTGTCTAGTCAAGGCTCTGTTTTTTCCAGTAGTCATGTATGGATGTGAGAATTGGACTATAAAGATAGCTGAGCGCTGAAGAATTGATGCTTTTGAACTGTAGTGTTGGAGAAGACTCTTGAGAGTCCCTTGGACTGTGAGATCTGACCAGTCCATCCTAAAGGAGATCAGTCCTGAGTGCTCTTTGGAAGGACTGATGTTGAATCTGAAACTCCAATACTTTGGCCACCTCATTCGAGGAACTGACTCATTGGAAAAGACTCTGATGCTGGGAAGATTGAGGTCAGGACAAGAAGGGGATGACAGAGGATGAGATGTGTGGATGGCATTACCAACTCAATGGACTTGGGTTTGGGTGGACTCTGGGAATAAGTGATGGACCGGGAGGCCTGGCGTGCTGCAGTTCATGGGGTCATAAAGAGCTGGACATGACCCAGTGACTGAACTGAACTATGGCAGAAAGTGAGGAATAACTAAGGAATCTCTTGTTGAAAATGAAAGAGGAGTGTGAAAAAGTTGTTTTAAAACCGAACATTCTGAAAACTAAGATCATGACATCTGTCCAATCACTTCATGGAAAATAGACAGGGAAACAATGGAAACAGTGAGAGACTTTTTTTTTTTTTTTTGGTGGGGAGGGGACTCCAAAATCACTGTAGATTTTAATTTCAGCCATGAAATTAAAAGACATTTGCTCCTACATTGTTGGTGGGAATGCAAGCTACTATAGCCACTATGGAGAACAGTGTGGAGATTCCTCAAAAAAACTGGAAACAGAACTGCCATGTGATACAACATTCCCACTTCTGGGCATACACAGCAAGGAAACCAAAATTGAAAGAGACACATGTACCCCAATGTTCAGGGCTACACTGTTTACAATAGCCAGCGCATGGAAACAACCTAGATTTCTACCGGCAGATAAATGGATAAGAATAATGCAATACATATACACAATGGAATGTTACTCAGCTATTAAAAAGAATGCATCTGAATCAGTTCTAATGAGGTGAAAGAAACAAGCCTATTATACAGAGTAAAGTAAGTCAGAAAGAAAAACACCAATACAGTCTATTAATGCATATAGTAGGTATTTAGAAAGATGGGAATGATGACCCTATATGAAAGACAGCAAAAGAGACACAGATATAAAGAACTGACTTGTGCACTCTGTGGGAGAAGGTGAGGGTGGGATAATTTGAGGGAATAGCATTGATACATGTATATTATCATATGTAAAATAGATCACCAGTCCAGGTTTGATGCATGAGACAGGGCACTCAGGGCCAGTGCACTGGGATGACCCTCAGGGATAGGATGGGGAAGAGATAGGAAGGGATTAAGGATAGGGAACACATATACACCCATGGCTGATTTATGTCAATGTATGGGGAAAAAAAAAAAAAAAAAACTACAATATGGTAAAGTAATTAGCCTCCAACTAAAATAAAGAAATTAAATTTTTTAAAGATGCTTGCTCCTTGGAAAAAAGATATGGCTAACCTAGACAGCATATTAAAAAGTGCAGACATTACTTTATAAACAAAGGTCTATCTAGTCAAAGCTATGGTGCTTACAAAAATCATTAATGGATGTAAGAGTTGGACTATAAGGAAAGCTGAGCACTGAATAATTGATGCTTTTGAACTGTGGTGTTGGAGAAGACTCTTGAAAGTCCCTTGGACTGCAAGGAGATCCAACAAGTCCATCTTTAAGGAAATCAGTCCTGGATGTTCATTAGAACGGCTGATGTTAAAGCTGAAGCTCCAATACTTTTGCCACCTAATGCAAAAAACTGACCCATTGGAAAAGACCCGGATGCTGGGAAAGATTGAAGGTGGGAGGAGAAGGGGATGACAAAGGCTGAGATGGTTGGATGGCATCACCAACACGATGAACTTGAGTCTGAGTAAGCTCCGGGAGTGGGTGATGGACAGGGAGGCCTGGCATGCTGCTGTCCATGGGGGCACAAAGAGTAGGACAAGACTGAGTGACTGAACTGAACTGAAGACCAAGAAAGTTTCTTAAAGCAAATCTCAGCCATTCAAATTGCACTTATTATAATACAGGTGCTAGAGTGCTACAGATTCTTTGAAGAGAAAAAAAAAAAAAGACTATTCATATTCTAGCAAATAAGAAGCCATAACAGTCTGATGGTCTGGGTCTATCAATTCCACTAAGTTTGTTGCCCAGTGGAAATCCATTCTAAGATAAAAGTGATATGTCAAAGCTTATAAATTCAGAAAGAAGCTGTACAAAGTAGGTAACCTAGAACTCAGTATGATTAACCATTATTACACCACCAGGTTTCCCTTAGTTCACAGCTGTGGCCAAGTAAGGGACAGGGCATCAATTACGATCAATGTACTGAGAAGAATTCAGCCACTTTGAGTTAAAAGATAGTTTGACTCAGTGTTTGCAGGTTAAAACTGGGAGTCTGGTGTGAAAGTGAAATCGTTCAGTCGTGTTCGACTTTTTGCGACCCGGTGGACTGTAGCCCTCCAGGCTCCTCCGTCCATGGGATTCTCCAGGCAAGAATACTGGAATGGGTTGCCAGTTCCTTCTCCAGAGGATCTTCCTGACCCAGGGATCAAACCCAGGTCTACCACATTGCAAGTAGACGCTTTAACCTCTGAGCCACCAGGGAAGCCCACCATGGAAACCCACCAGGGAAGCCCACCAGGGAATCTGGTGGGAGGGTCCATAAAAGGCAAGGACTAGGGACAATGCACAACCCACAAAAATAATGACATCTGCCTATGGATTAAGAGTATTCCTTGTTTTACCCATCAACAAGCTTATATCTAAAAATCCAATAAATTGACATTTACACTTAAATTCTTACAAAATTTAAGAATTTGGTAGATTAAAACCACATGTATTTTATAAAAATATTTTATTATCATTTAAAATGGGTTTACAGGTTTTTTAAAGTTCCTTTCTCCTCATATCCGTGCTATTATCAGCACTTATCCTTCCTAGAATTGCCAGGCTTCTACAATTTATGGTTAACTGCTTGACTAAGAAAATAAATAAACCTTTTACAATGGTAATTTAAGCTTCAGTTTACCTGATGAGGGAACTAATGAAAGGAAGTGAATCAGAACTTCAAACCCGTGTGGCTTGTTTGCTGACTCAAATCTATTCTATTTTACATGTTATTTCCAACTAAACTCTCCTCCACACACATTCTGATAGAATAATGTTGAAAAAGCAGAAAACTCCAGATATATTCTTATATATAAAAATTATTTTTACTTTTCTAGTACTTACAAAAGCATTTGTTCCGGAAAAATCATTATCATGTCTTTTGATTCAAATCAATATATATATATTTTTTAATCAGTACTTTACC
>SJYR01003955.1:37602-51430 GCA_006410655.1 Kobus ellipsiprymnus
TTTTTAATAATATAGTTTATTAATGTGGCAAAAATAAAACTTGAAAACTGACTGAACTCTTATCTTTCCTTTATGGTCACAAATGAAGGAATAAATTAACTTTCACATGCTTTTTGAAGTTATGATTTGTGGAACACACTGGAGGAGAAAGCCTGGTTCCTCAACACTAATTTCTTTTAGAAGGAAGAAATATCCTCTCTTGGTTAGAAAAGCTTGCTATCTTAGTTTATTTTCTTTTATTTTTTTCAAAATAGAATTGCTCCCTTGCACTGTGATATGTTTTGTCAGATGGCTTGAAAATATAACCCTTGAGATTCCCTATACAAATTTTTTTTAATTTAAAAATTTAACATCACATAATATTTTTTGTGTTAGAAATACTACAATATCTCATTTCAACTATTTCCTGATCATAAAAAAAGACTCACTTTTGTCCTATTTGTATATCAGTGGAATTGTGTGGCTTACCCAGATCAATAATAATTGAGCTAAAGTAGTTGAGACAGAGAATAGTTTCCTTATCTGCCTTCTAATTGGTGGAAAAGCGTTCACATTTCAAAGGGAAAATATAAAAATAATGAAGCCTCAGTCATACTGAAGCCCTGAGTGACACTGTGGCCCAGGAACCTACACCAACTCTCAGCTAAAATGGAGTCAGCATTTCACATTACATCTCTCAGATTTTGTGGGTAATTGTCATTTTAACCTGAACTAGCCTATACTAGCCACATACCTGGACTGTTATTGATATATTAAATTAACATTTAAAATTGAGATGACAATAAAACACAATGAAACAGTATTTCAGATAATAACAACAGACTTTTTATTTTCCAATTTTGTGTCCCTTGATTTTGAAGACAGATATGGCAAGTGAAATGTGTTCTCCTTTTGAGTGCTTTGTTTGTAAGTTTGTTTTTCCTTATAGGCCCTCATGTCTCAAAAGAAAAGCCTGCTGAGCATAAATAAACATACTAGGCAATGAGTCTTGAGAATTTGGAATTTTCCTGAGTACACTGCATGTAAGGATATGGAGCAGAAATGATAAGGGTAAGGATATCTGCTAAGGAAATGTCTCTATTCCCAATTCTCAGGCTGAGTCACAAGAAGGCTGCAAGAATATCCAGAAGAAAATGTAACAGAGTAAGGATAAGTGGGAGGTATAGGGATTTCTTTACACAGAATGTCAAAGGAAGAACAAAATGGCATGAAATCGAAGTAACATCCAATAGACATGGAAAGACCTGAAAGATATATCAATGTATCATGATAAACTGCCTAGATTATGATGAAAAAATACGCAAACTATTGAATAGCTCTGGAATCACGTGTGGATTAGTAATTAAAGCCAGAAAAGAACAACTATCAGAATATAACAGAGCATTCAACATGTGGTGAGATCCCATTCTGTTATGAGAAAAAAGAGATAAAGTAAAAAAGAAAGAAATCATAATACAGATTTAAATCTTATTCTTTGTTGTATTTGTTTTTCAGTCATTCAGTCATGTCTGATTTTTTGCGACCCCATAGACTAAAGCACACCAGGCCTCTATGTCCTTTCCCATCTACTAGAACTTGCTCAAACTCATGTCCATTGAGTCAGTTATGCCATCCAACTATCTCGTCCTCTGTCTTCCACTTCTCCTCTTGCCTTCCATCTGTCCCAGCATCAGTATCTTTTCCAATGAGATGGCTCTTCCCATCAGATGGACTTCAGATTTATTGATTTGGACTTTAGCTTAAGCATCAGTCCTTACAATGAATATTCAGGCTTGATTTGTTTAGGATTGACTGGTTTGATCTCCTCGCAATTCAAAGGACTCACAAGAGTCTTCTCCAATAGCACAGCTCAAAAGAATCAGTTATTTCACACTCAGCCTTGGTTATGATCCAAATCACATATCTATGCATGACTACTGGAAAAAACATAGCTTTGATTATATGGATCTTTGTTAGCAAAATAATGTCTTTGGTTTTTAATATGCTGTCTAGGTTTGTTATAGCTTTTCTTCAAAGGAGCAAGGGTCTTTTAAATTCATGGCTGAGTAACCATCTGCAGTAATTTTGGAGCCAAAGAAATAAAGCCTATCACTGTTTTTCATTGCCTCCACACCTAATTGCCATAAAGTGATGGTACCAGATGCCATAATCTTTGCTTTGTGAATGTTGAGTTATAAGCCAAATTTTTCAACTCTCTTCTTTCACATTCATCAAGAGACCCTTTAGTTCTTCACATTCTGCCATAAGAGAGGTGTTACTTGCATATCTGATGTTCTTGATATTTATCCTGACAATCTTGATTCTAGCTTGTTCTTCATCCATCCTGGCATTTTCATGGTGTACTTGCATATAAATTCAATAAATAGGGTGACAATATATAGCCTTGATGTACTCCTTTCCCAATTTGGAACCAGTCTGTTGTTCCATGTCTGGTTCTAACTGTTGCTTCTTGACCTGAAAACAGGTTTCTCAAAGGCAAGTGAGGTGGTCTGTTATTCCCATCTCCTTAATAATTTTCCACAGTTTTTTGTGATCCACACAGTCAACGGGTTTAAGCACAGTCAATGAAGCATAAGCAAATGTATTCCTGGAATTCCCTTGCTTTACATAAGTTTCAATAAATGATGGCTATTTGATTTCTGGTTGCTCTATCTTTTCTAAATCAGGCTTGTAGATCTGGAAATTCTTGGTTCATGTACTTTTAAAGTCTAACTTGGGGAATTTTGAGCATTACTTTGCCAGCAGGTGTTCAGTTCAGTCCAGTTCAGTCGTTCAGTCGTGTCCAATTATTAACAAACCAAAGAACAGCAGCGCGCGAGGCCTCCCTGTCCATCACCAACTCCCGGAGAGCACCCAAACACATGTCCATTGAGTCAGTGATGCCACCCAACCATCTCATTCTCTGTCGGCCCCTTCTCCTCCTGCCCTCAATCTTCCCAGCATCAAGGTCTTTCCAAACGAGTCAGTTCTTCACATCAGGTGGCCAAAGTATTGGAATTTCAGATTCAACATCAGTCCTTCCTTCCAATGAACCCCCAGGACTGATCTCCTTTAGGATGGACTGGTTGGATCGCCTTGCAGTCCAAGGACTCCAAGAGTCTTCTCCAACACCACACTTCAAAAGCATCAATTGTTTGGTGCTGAGCTTTCTTTATAGTCCAACACTCACATCCATACATGATCAATGGAAAAACTATAGCCTTGACTAGACGGACCTTCACTGGCAAAGTAATGTTACTGCTTTTCAATATTCTATCTAGGTTGGTCATAACTTTCCTTCCAAGGAGTAAGCATGTTTTAATTTTATGGCTGCAATCACCATCTGCAGTGATTTTGGAGTCCCTCAAAATAAAGTCAGCTACAGTTTCCACTGTTTCCCCATCTATTGGCCATGAAGTGATGGGACTGGATTCCATAATCTTAGTTTTCTGAATGTTGAGGTTTAAGCCAACCTTTTCACTCTCCTCTTTCACTTTCATTAAGAGGCTCTTTAGTTCTTCTTCACTTTCTGCCATAAAGGTGGTGTCATCTGCATATCTGAGATTATTGATATTTCTCCCAGCAATTTTGATTCCAGCTTGTGCTTCCTCCAGCCCAGCATTTCTCATGATGTACTCTGCATAGAAGTTAAATAAGCAGGGTGACAATATACAGCCTTGATGTACTCCTTTTCCTAATTGCAACTGGTCTGTTGTTCCATGTCCAGTTCAAACTGTTGCTTCTTGACTTGCATACAGGTTTCTCAAGATGCAGGTCAGGTGCTCTGGTATTCCCATCTCTTTCAGAATTTTCCAAAGTTTATTGTGCCCCACACAGTCAAAGGCCTTGGCATAGTCAATAAAGCAGAAATATATGTTTTTCTGGAGCTCTCTTGCCTTTTTGATGATTCAGCGGATGTTGGCAATTTGATCTCTGGTTCCTCTAACTTTTCTAAAACCAGCTTGAACATCTGGAAGTTCACTGTTCACGTATTGCTGAAGCCTGGCTCGAGGAACTTTGAGCATTACTTTACTAGCATGTGAGATGAGTGCAATTGTGCTCTAGTTTGAGAATTGTTTGGCATTACCTTTCTTTGGGATTGGAATGAAAACTGACGTTTTCCAGTCTTGTGGCCACTCTTGTGTTTTCCTAATTTGCTGACCTAGTGAGTGCAGCACTTTCACAACATCATCTTTTAGGATTTTACATAGCTTAACTGGAATTCCATCACCTTGGCTAGCTTTGTTCGTAGTGACTCTTCCTAAGGCCTACTTGACTTCACATTCCAGGATGTCTGGTTCTAGGTGAGTGATCACATTATCATGATTATGTGCATTGTAAATATATATATATATATATATATATATATATATATTTGGTACAGTTCTTCTATGTATTCTTACCACCTCTTCTTAATATCTTCTGCTTCTTTTAGGTCTCTAGCATTTCTGTTCTTTATTGAGCCCATATTTGCATGAAATATTCCCTTGGTATCTCTAATTTTCTTGAAGAGATCTCTAGTGTTTCTCATTCTATTATTTTCCTCAATTTCTTTGCATTTATCACTGAAGAAGTCTTTCTTATCTTTCCTTGCTATTCTTTGGGACTTTGCATTCAAATGGATATATCTTTCCTTTTCTTCTTTGCTTTTCACTTCCCTTCTTTTCACAGCTATTTGTAAGGCTTCCTCAGAGAGCCATTTTGCTTTTTTTTACATTTCTTTTTCTTGGGGATGGTCTTGATACCTATCTCCTGCACAATGTCATGAACCTTTATCCATAGTTCATCAGGCACTCTGTCAGATCTAGTCCCTTAATTCTATGTCTCACTTCAACTGTATAGTCATAAGGGATTTGATTTAGGTCATACCTGAATGGTGTAGTGGTTTGGTGTGCTAGTTTAAACATTCTTTGCCATTGCCTTTCTTTGGGATTGAAATCAAAACAGGCCTTTTCCCGTCCGGTGGCCACTGCTGAGTTTTTCAAATTTGCTGTCATATTGAATGCAGCACTTTAACAGCATCATCTTTCAGGATTTGAAATAGCTCAACTGGAATTTCACCCCTTCCACTAGCTTTGTTCCTAGTGATGCTTCCTAAGGACCACTTAACTTCAAACTCCAAGATGGCCACCTCTAGGTGGATGATCACATCATCGTGGTTATCTGGGTCATGCAGATCTTTTTTCTATAGTTCTTCTGTGTATTCTTGCCACCTCTTCTTAATATATTCTGCTTCCGTTAGGTCCATACAGTCTTTGTCCTTTATTGTGCCCACCAATCTTCGCATGAAATGTTCTCTTGGTATTGCTAATTTTCTTGAAGGGATCTCTAGTGTTTTCCATTCTATTGTTTTCCTCTAAGTCTTTTCCTTGATCACTGAGGAATATTTCTTATCTCACCTTGTTATTCTTTGAAATCCAGCATTCAGATGGGTATATCTTTCCTTTTTTCCTTTGTCTTTTCCTTCTCCTCTTTTCTCAGCTATTTTCAAGGCTTTCTCAGACAACTATTTGCCTTTTTGCATTTCTTTTTCTCTGCAATAGTTTTGAGTACCACCTCCTGTACAGTGTTATGGTCTTCTGTCCATAGTCCTTTAGGTATTCTTTCTATCAAATCTAATCCCTTCTTTTTTGTTTCTTTTATCACTTCCACTGTATAGTCATAAGGGATTTGATTTAGATTGTACCTGAATGGCCTAGTGGTTTCCTCTATGTTCTTTAATTTATGTCTGAATGTGGGAATAAGGAGTTCATGATCTGAGCCACAGTCAGCTGCCAGTATTGTTTTTGATGATTGTATAGGGCTTCTCCATCTGCAGCTGCCAAGAATATAATCAATCTGTGTTCGATATTGGCCATTTGGTGATGTCCATGTGTCGAGTCTTCTCTTATGTTGTTGGTAATGGGTGTTTGCTATGACCAGTGTGTTATCCTGCAAAACTCTGCTAGTCTTTGCAAAACTCTGCTTCAGTTTGTACTTCAAAGCAAAAATTACCTGCTATTCCAGATATCTCTTGACTTCCTACTTTTGCATTTCAGTCCCCTGATGAAAAGGACTTTTTTTTTCTTTTGTTCTAGAATATCTTGTAGGTCTTCATAAATCATTCAGCTTCAACTTCTTTGGCATTAGTGGTTGAGGCATAGACTTTGATTACTGTGATATTGAATGGTTTGCCTTGATTATTCTGTCACTCTCGAGATTTCACCCAAGTTCTGCATTTCAGACTCTTTTTTTGAACTATAATGTTTATTCCAATTCTTCTAAGGGATTCTTGACTACAGTGGTAGGTATAACAATCCTCTGAATTAAATTCCCCCATTCCATTCCATTTTAGTTAACTAATTCTTAAAATGTTGATATTAATTCTTTGCATATTCTGTTTCACCACTTCCAATTTTCCTTGATTCATGGACCTAACATTCCAAGTTTCTATGCAATATTGTTCTTACAGCATAGTACTTTACTTCCACCACCAGACACATTCACAATTGGGTATTGTTTTCACTTTGGCTCAGCCTCTTCATTCCTTCTGGATCCATTTGTCTGCTCTCTCCTGGTAACATATTGGGCATATACTAACCGTGGAGTTCATATTTCAATGCCATATCTTTGCCTTATTATACTGTTCATGGGGTTCTCAAGGCAGATATAATGAAGAGGTTTCCGATTCTATTCTCCAGTAGACCATGTTTTGACTGAACTGTTCACCATGACCTGTCTGTCTTGGGTGATCCTACACAGCATGGCTCATAGCTCCATTGAGTTAGACAAGGCTGTGATACTTGTGATCATTTTAGTTAGTTTTCTGAGATTGTCATTTTCAGTCTGTCTTCCTTTGGATGTATAAGAGTAAGAAGCTTGTGGAAGCTTCATGATAAGACGGGCTGGTTGTTGGGAAAACTGGGTCTTTCTCTGACCATGCTCAGTAAATCTTTAATTCAATTTTCTGCCAATGATAGGCCAGTATTTCCTCCCTGTATTTTGGCCTGAGGTCAAATCATGTTAGAGGTAAGGAAGGTAATGGTGGCCTCCTTCAAAAAAGACTTATGCAAGACTGTTGCAGTCAACTGTATTTTTAATTTATTCATAGCAACAGATAAAAAGGTATCCAAATTTAAATGTGTCCAAATTTGGGGGCTTTACAACCAAACAAATATTCTCTTCATCAACATACTCTGTTGTAAGTTGAATGACACAAATCAAGATAAATATAACACTATTTTAGTCACTCAGGGTTCAGCAAAATAGTAAAGGCCAAACAGTAAATATTTTAGGCCTTATGGTCCAAATAGTATCTTTTGCAACTAATGCATCCTATTGTTTTAGCATGAAAGCAGCATGTTGTTGTTGCTAAGTCACCTCCAACTCTTTTGTGATCCCATGGAGTTTAGCCTGCCAGGATGCCCTGTTCATGGTATTTCCCATGCAAGAACAATAGAGTGGATTGCCATTTCCCTATCCAAGGGATCTTCTCAACCCAGGGATCAAAACTGTGTCTCCTGCATTTTGGCTGCAAATTCTTTATCATTGAGCTACCTGGGAAGCCCACCTCTAGCCTAAGACTGCCATTTAATTCTATGAAGTTAAATCATATTCAAAGCATAGATATGGACATTTTAAAAACTATGTAATCATTTTTATTTATTTAAAATACTTTAACATATTTTCATTTAGTATGTACTCATAAGAAGTGATTTGGCCTTATTGACAAATATGACTTAAATCAAATCCCATATGAATTTGCAGTAGAGGCAAGAAATAGATTCAAGGAACTAGATCTATTTAATCGTGTGCCTGAAGAACTATGGACAGAGGTACACAATATTTTATAGGAGGCAGCACATAAAATCATCCCAAAGAAAAATAAAAGTAAGAAAGCAAAGTGGTTATCTGAGGAGACTTTATAGATAATGGAAGAATGAAGAGAAATTAAAAGCAAGGGAGAGTGGGAAAGGTATATCCAATTAAATACATAGTACCAGAAAATGGCTAGAAGGGACAAGAAAGCTTTTTTTAATGAACAAGGCTTAATAATAATTAAAAAAAAGGGGGGGGAGACTAGAAATTTCTTCCAGAAATTTGGAAACATCAAGGGAACTTTCCACTCAAGATGGAGACAATACAGGATAAAAATGGTAGAGACATGGTAGATACTGAAGATATCAAGAGATGGAAAGAACATGGAAGAACTGTATAAAACAATCTTAATGAATTGGATTACTACAATGTTGTGGTTATTCACCCAGAGACATACATTTTGGAGTGCAAAGTCAAGTTGACCTTAAGAGCATTGTTGTTAATAAAGATAGTGAATGCAATTAATTCCAGCAGAACTATTTAAACTCCTAATCAAGGTTTTGCATTCATTATATCAACAAATCTAGAAGCCCCATCAGTGACCAAGGACTATTTACATCAATCCTCATCCTAATTCCCAAGAAGGGTAGTACCAAAGCATATGCTAAGTGGTAGTCTCACAATCATGTCCTACTCTTTGTGACCCCATGAACTGAAGCCCGCCAGGCTCCTCTGTCCATGGGATTCTCCAGGCAAGACTACTGGAGTGGGTTGCCATTCCCTTCCCCAGGGGATCTTCCCAACCCAGGGATTGAACCTATGTCTCCCGTGTTGCAGGCAGATTCTTTACTAAGAATATGCTAACCATTGAACAATTGCACTCATCCCTCATACTAGTAAGGTCATGCTTAAAATAGTTCGTGCTAGGCTTCAGCATTATGCAAAACAAGAGCTTCAAGGTGTCCAAGTTGGGTTTAGAAAAGGAAGAGGAACTTGAGATTAAATTGCCAACATTCGCTGGATTATGCAGAAAGCAAGGAAATTTCATAAAAGCATCTATTCTGTTTCATCGACTACTCTAAAGCCTTTAACTCTGTGAATCATGAAAAACTGTGGAAAGCTCTTAGAGAAGTGGGAATGCCAGACCATCTTACCTGTCTGCTGAGAAACATGTGTGATGGTCAACAGTTTGAACTCAATATGGAAAAAACTGATCAGTTCAAGATCGAGAAAAGAGTAAGAGGGGGCTGACTGCTGTCAATGTCTGTTTTTTGTAGGCTAAGCACATCATCAGAAATGCCAGGGTGGATGACTTACAAACCAGAATCAAGATGGGGGAGGGATAAACATCAACAAACTTAGATATGTGGATGATATCACTCTAATGGCAGAAACTGAAGAGGAACTAAAGCGCCACTAGATAAATGTGAAGGAAGAAAGTGAAAGAGCTGGCTTAAAACTAAATGTATTAAAAAAAAAAAAAAAGCATCCAGTCCTATTTCTGCATGGCAAATTGAAGTGGAAAAGGTGGATGCAGTGACAGATTTCCTCTTCCTGGGCTCCAAAAACACTGTGGACAGTGACTTCAACCATAAAATCAGAAGACAATTGTTTCTTGGCAAGAAAGCAATGACAAATCTAGACAATGTGTTGAGAAGCACAGACATTACTCTGCTGAAAATATCCACAGAGTCAAGGCTACGGTCTTCCCAGGGGTCACATATGGTTTTAAGAGCTGGACCATAAAGAAGGCAAAATGCCAAAGAATTGATGCCTTTGTAATGTGGAGCTGACGAAGACAGTCCCTTGAACAGCAAGGAGATCAAACCAGTCAACTTTAAGGGAGATAAACCCTGAATATTCACCAGAAAGACTGATGATGAAGCTGAAACTCCAGTATTTCAGTCACTTAATGAGAATAGACGCCTCATTGGAAAAGGCCCAGATGCTGGGAAAGATTGAGGGCAAAAGGAGAAGAGAGCATCAGTGGATGAAATGGCTGGACAGCATCATTGGTGCAATGAACATTAACTTGGTGAACTCCAGGGGATGATGAGGGACAAGGATGCCTGGCGTGCTGCAGCCTATGGGGTCACAAAGAGTTCAACACGACTGGGTGGCTTAACAATAACAACAATTGACAAATAATTCCAAGCAATCTCCAACATTTAGAAATGATTTTATAATTAGGAGACTAGAATGAGTGAAGAGTCCATGTTTTGAAGGGAATTGAAGATTGACAGATAATGCAAAAAATCACTGCAGATGGTGATTGCAGCCATGAAATTAAAAGACACTTACTCCTTGGAAGGAAAGTTATGACCAACCTAGACAGCATATTCAAAAGCAGAGACATTACTTTGCCAATAAATGTCCATCTAGTCAAGGCTATGTTTTTTTTCAGTAGTCATTTATGGATGTGAGAATTGGACTATGCAGAAAGCTGAGTGTTGAAGAATTGATGCTTTTGAACTGTGGTGTTGGAGAAGACTCTTGAGAGTCCCTTGGACTGCAAGGAGATCCAACCAGTCCATTCTAAAAGAAATAAGTCCTGGGTGTTCTTTGGAAAGAATGATGCTAAAGCTAAAACTCCAGTACTTTGGCCACCTCATGCAAAGAGTTGCCTCATTGGAAAAGACTCTGATGCTGGAAGGGATTGGGAGCAGGAGGAGAAGGGGATGATAGAGGATGAAATGGCTGGATGGCATCACTGACTCGATGGATGTGAGTTTGAGTGAACTCCAGGAGTTAGTGATGGACAGGGAGGCCTTGTGTGCTGCAATTCATGGGATTGCAAAGCGTTGGACATGACTGAGAGACTGAACTGAACTGAATTGAACTGAAGATTGAGAGATAATGTCTAGAAATTGGCAGCCAGAGAAAAAATTACAGAAATAAACTATGTAATATTGGGATCTATTTTGAAACATAATGGAATTTATGGCATTTCATTGTTGTTATTTTAACCATGTATGTGTTTGTATTTTTCATTATAGCAAGGCAGAGTTATTTATCCTTCCTGAAATGCTCAAACTGGCTCAAATTTCAATACCTTTTACAAAGTAAAATATATTTTACTGTGGAAAATATATTTGTTTTGCACCGTTAAACAGTATTTTTAATGAGCTGTTAATAAGCTATAAATCTCTAATATAAGCTGGAAACCTGCAGAACCCACGGAAGATTCTTGGAAGTAGAAATATGTTACATCCCCAACATGACCAAATTCATTTTCCAAAGATTTATAATTACTTTTAAGTTATACTGATTTTTTGCCATCTCTAAATTACTAGAAGTATTTTTGAAGATCAGCTTATGATCTGACGTATTTTTCATTGCACAATGTTACTCTTTCTAATGTGAGTTTTTATTCTTTAAATTATTTAAAAGATTTATTAAGGAACTACTATGCACAATACAATATGTTCTTTGAAATATTTTGAAATAAATACTCATAGTACAATTCCTAGACCATATGGTAATTCTACTTTTAACTTTTGGGGAACTATCCATCTTGTTTTAAATAAAAGTTTAGCCATCTGCATTGTCTCCAATGGTAAGCAATTGTAATTTTCGCACATTCTTGCCACCACTCATTTTTTTTTTTTTTTTTTATTATAAGATCCATCTTGTCAGGTGTGAGATGATAACTCACTAGGGTTGTGATTTGTGTTTCCCTAATGATTAGTAACAGAGAACATATTTTTATTTATCATCAACATTTATATATCTTCTTTTAAGAAGTGGTTATTGAAATCTTTCAGTTCAGTTCAGCTCAGTCATGTCTGACTTTTTGCAATCCCATGGACTACAGCACGCCAGGCCTCCCTGTTCATCATCAACTCTAGGAGTTTACTCAAATCATATCCATTGAGTCGGTGATGCCATTCCAACCCTCTCATTCTCTGTCATCCCCTTCTCCTCCTGCCTTCAATCTTTCCCAGAATAAGTCTTTTCAAGTGAGTCAGCTCTTTGCATCAGGTGGCCAAAGTATTGTAGCTTCAGCTTCAGCATCAGTCCCTCCAATGAACACCCAGGACTGATCTCCTTTAGGATGGACTAGTTGTATCTCCTTGCAGTTCAAGGGACTCCCAAGAGTCTTCTCCAACATCTGAGTTCAAAAGCATCAATTATTCAGCACTCAGCTTTCTTTATAGTCCAACTCTCACATCCATACATGACTACTGGAAAAACCATGGCTTTGACTAGACAGACGTTTGTTGGCAAAGTAATGTCTCTGCTTTTTAATATGCTGTCTAGGTTGGTCATAACTCTCCTTCCAAGGAACAAGCATCTTTTAATTTCATGGCTGCAGTCACCAACTGCAGTGAAATATTTAGCACAGTTTGAATTGGGGTATTAATTTTTGGCTATTGAAGTATAAGAATTCCTTATACATTTTGGAAATTAACCTCTTAGATACATGGCTTGCAAATATTTTCATCCATCTCATAGGTGGCCTTTACTTTCTACTGATTGTTTTCTTTTTCTTTCTTTCTTTTTTTTTTTTTGGTTAGTTTTTTTTTGTACAAATGTTTTTTACTCAAATATAGTCCCACTCATCTGTTTTTGCTTTTATTGACTATGCTTTTGGCATCGCATTCATGAACTCATGGTTCAGTCTTAACGGGATATATGTTTTGAGGGATCCACCCAATTTTTGGCATGTCATTGTTTATAATAGTTTTAATGACTATTTTATTTTTGTGGCATCTCTTTTAATGTTTCTTCTTTCAATTCTGATTTTATTCCTTTATGTGTAGGCTGAAGTATCCCACTTCATCAAAACCAAGTTCTCCATAATGTTCACTCAGCCATTTATAGAAAGGATGGAAAGAAGAGCATGATGGTCCAAACAATGGTTGAAGAGCTAGTCATTCTTAAAATGGAGCTATTCATCTCATTCTCTCGCTGACAGAGGTACCAAAATTATAACTGAATGAAAGTCCATAGAGTCAGAACTGCAGAGCACAAAGCAAGTGAGAAATTACAAGATTTTCTGGTTAAAAGACTTGCCAGTGAGTCTTCTTATATTTCTACAATGTAGGTCTGCATGTGTGTAGGTAGATTTCCCTGACCCTTGAACCAAGATGATATGATTAAACTATCTTTCCACTATCCCATTCCAGAGGTGAATCTTCTGTGAAAAAAGAGATCTTAACCCATCTTATCCTCACTCCAAACATGTTGAATGCATAGAAAAATACATTCGGGTATTTTAAATACATACATAAACTCTACAGAAACAAAGGAGATTTCAACATTCTAGAAATAAAGAAAAAGATGGCATTATAGAGACAAAAATGAAGCCACAAAGCTTACTTCTTGTAAGAAAGACTATGGTTAATCTAATAAAATGCTAAATGCTGAGGCAAATTTTTCTCTTCTGTTTGGAGCTGAAACTTCAGAGAATGGCAGAGAGTCTACAATAATTTCAGCCCTTGTCCTAGTGATATGTCAAGGAAGTAGCCAGTTCATGCTGGGTCTGTCTGTGTGGTAAAAAAAAAAAAAAAAAAAAAAGTTACTGATATGAAATGAGAAACTACTAACTAGTTACAATATACACTGTCACAAGAGAGTTGCATTTCAGGCAAGGGAAACTAAAAACTTCCCCTATTTGTATAGCATATAAAGCTATACAAGAAGCTAACTCAGACGACAAGACTATTAGAAAATCTGCTAAAATTACTTAGCCATCTAAGCTACAAAGCACAAGAGGAAACAGAGTCCACGTTTCAATCAGCTTGTATCAACCAGTAGATAAAATGAACATGATATTTGATGCCCAATAAACAAATACTATAATAACATGGGAGATACTTTGTGTGCTCAGTCATTAAACCATGTATGACTCTTCGGACCTGATAGACTGTAGCTTGCCTGGTTCATAAACTCCATGGAAATTTTCTAGCAATAATTAAAGGAGTGGATTGCTATTTACTTTTCCAGGGAATCTGTTTGACACAAGGATCAAACCTGTGTCTTCTATGTTAAAGGTAGATTCCTTATCACTGAACCACGTGGGAAGCCTGGGGGGGTAGGGTACTTTAAA
>SJYR01003955.1:106792-126150 GCA_006410655.1 Kobus ellipsiprymnus
GTAAAATAAAATAATTAGCATTAATCTATGCATAGCAAAAGAATAGATATTTAAATACATTAAATAATTTAGACTGTTCACCGTGCATACTTCAAATCTTGAATTTCGGAGAAGAAGCTTTTAAACTTGACTTTAAACGAGTATGAATTCTATAAGAAAGAGACGTTAAAACTGTGTGCATGAGTATGTATATTTTGTCTTTCTGAAAGAGTATCAGATTGGTGAGAGCTGTTTCTCTGAATTTAATTAGTTAATTTAATTAGGAGTTTAAAGCTGCAGTTGTGAAGAGGAATAACACAATAGGATATTATTGAAAGAGATATTCAGTTATAATTTCTAAAATTACCTATAACTATATCAATATATGGGACTTCCCTGGTGGCTCAGTGGTAAGGAATCAGCCTGCCAATGCAGGAGACATGGGCTCGATCCCTGGGTCAGGAACAACCTCTGGAGAAACATACCACTCCAATATCCTTGCCTAGGAAATCCCACGGACAGGATATCCTGACTACAGTCCATGGGATCACAAACAGTAGGACAGGACTCAGTGACTGAACTACAACAAACAATATCCTCACAGATTTGTGGCTTAAATTTATCTTTTTCTCAGATAATTTCCTCTTTTCCTTATAGGTGAACAGAGAAAACTAGAAATATGTATTTAATTACTTGTTAAAATAATCCACAAAATAGCCTGATTGATGTAACTTTTTTGCACAGGGGAAATCATTTAGTAATTGCAGATTAAAGATTAAGGAATTACCTTAAAACATAGTGCTGAATATATAGCTTTATGGTAGGTTTCTTAGACTGAAAGAACCAGATTGTTGTGGAAATCCATGGACAGATTTTAAACAATAAAAGTAAACAAGATCTATATTGACCACGGAGGACCTAATAGAAACAACGTATAAGTAGATAGACTGTGATCACCTATACTAGGAAAATGATGAAACACATCTGATAAATTCAACTGCATTTTCATTGTTTCAGCTAGGATATCTGACATTAGTCCTAAGGAGTACATTTTACATTGGGAAAATCAGGCTCAATATCTATTAAGTACTTTGGGTATAAAAACTCTAGTGCTTCATGCTATATGAGAAAATTTAATAAAGGACAGAAAATATCATAAAGTTAATCTATTCTAGTGACAAGGATTGAAATATAAATGAGAAGGGAAAAATTTTCCTACTATTTGTTACTGACTTCAGAATATATTTAATATTATACTCATTTTTATGTTTAAATATAAAGTCAATTAACATGAATTTTCATAACATTGTGTTTACATATTTCTCAAACTACCACACAATTGCACTCATCTCACATGCTAGTAAAGTAATGCTCAAAATTCTCCAAGCCAGGCTTCAGCAATACGTGAACCATGAACTTCCAGATGTTCAAGCTGGTTTTAGAAAAGGCAGAGGAGCCAGAGATCAAATTGCCAACATCCGCTGGATCATCAAAAAGGCAAGAGAGATCCAGAAAAAACATCTATTTCTGCTTTATTGACTATGCCAAAGCCTTTGACAGTGTGGAACATAATAAACTGTGGGAAATTCTTCAAGAGATGGGAATACCAGACCACCTGATATGCCTCTTGAGAAACCTGTATGAAGTTCAGGAAGCAACAATTAGAACTGGACATGGAACAACAGATTGGTTTCAAATAGGAAAAGGAGTACGTCAAGGCTGTATATTGTCAACCTGCTTGTTTAACTTCTAAGCAGAGTATATCATGAGAAATGCTGGGCTGAAAGAAGAACAAGCTGGAATCAAGAATACTGTTAGAAATATCAATAACCTCAGATATGCAGATGACACCACCCTTATAGCAGAAAGTGAAGAGGAACTAAAATGCCTTTTGATGAAAGTGAAAGAGGAGGGTAAAAAAGTTGGCTTAAAGCTCAACATTCAGAAAACGAAGATCATGGCATCTGGTCCCATCACCTGATGGGAAATAGATGGGGAAAGAGTGGAAACAGTGTCAGACTTTATTTTTTTGGGCTCCAAAATCACTGCAGATGGTTGATTGCAGCCATGAAATTAAAAGACGCTTACTCCTTGGAAGGAAAGTTATGACTAACCAGCTAGCATATTCAAAAGCAGAGACATTACTTTGCCAACAAAGGTCTGTCTAGTCAAGGCTATGGTTTTTCCAGTGTTCATGTATGGATGTGAGAGTTGGATTGTGAAGAAAGCTAAGCCCTGAAGTATTGATGCTTTTGAGTTGTGGTGTTGGAGAAGACTCTTTGAGAGTCCCTTGGACTGCAAGGAAATCCAACCAGTCCATTTTAAAGGAGATCAGTCCTGGGTGTTCTTTGGAAGGAATGATGCTAAAGCTGAAACTCCAGTACTTTGGCCACCTGATGCGAAGAGTTGACTTATTGAAAAAGACTCTTATGCTGGGAGGGATTGGGGGCAGGAGGAGATGGGGACAACAGAGGATGAGATGGCTGGATAGCATCACTGACTCGATGGACGTGAGTTTGTGTGAATACCGGGAGTTGGTGATGGACAGGGAGGCCCGGTATGCTGCAATTCATGGGGACGCAAAGATTCAGACACAGCTAGGTGACCGAACTGAACTGAACTTGCATATTCATTGTTACATTTACTTATTAAACTTTCTTAGGAATAAATATCTTTCTAAAAACTCATGGCACCATGTATAAAACATTATTAAGTAGATAAAAATATAGAATTGAAAATGAGCAAAACAGGAAGAGAAAGAATTAGAAGTAAATATTTACACTGCTTCAGGATAATTAATTAAATGAAGATAAATTTAGAAAAGTGTTGGAATAAAAGTCCCTGACCGATCCCGTATTGTCCTAATCATACAAGTCTGTTCAAGTTCTTAGGAGATTGCCAAAGATTTTTGGTAAGGACTTTCCTAGAATTTCTTTTGTCTTACAAATGATTAAAATGCATTTAAATACATATGAAATTAAAGAAGGAGCTTCAAATCTGTAACTCACTAGAGAGAGGTGGGATTGATAGAAAATGTTATAAATAAAGAATTATTGGTATACAATTAAATTTAGTAATATAAGTAAATTTATTAAATATTAAATATTATGCCCTGTCCACTCCAGTGTTCATTTTGGAGAATCCCAGGGATGGCAGAGCCTGGTGGGCTGCAGTCTTTGGGGTCGCACAGAGTAGGACACAACTGAAGCAACTTAGCAAGCAAGCAAGCTAACATGGATAACATGGTTGGATGGCATCACTGACTCGATGGACATGAGTCTGAGTGAACTCCAGGGGTTGGTGATGGACAGGGAGGCCTGGCGTGCTGCAATTCATGGGGTTACAAACAGTCAGACACGACTGAGTGACTGAACTGAACTGATCATGGATAAAATCTAAATCAATAGTATTTACTGCTATGAATGTTCACATTTATCGTTCAAAATTTTTGATTTGAAAATCAATTATATTTTCTAAGTTGCCCTATGATAACTATAAATTTAAATGTTTTGAATTAATTGTAATAACTTTATGTAAGCATAATAATTTCCTTATAATATAATTAACTTTACTAAAATTATTTGAATTTTTTCTTAAATAATTTACATTAAATGCATACCAGAAAACCAACATTTTCAAGGTTATTTTAGTTCAGAACTTGCAGAATTCTGCTAAGTTTGCAGTATTTTAATCCAATTTGATCAGAGCAAGGTATGTGTGAAACCTTATGTCATTAAGTCAGACTTGGATTACTACCAGTTACTAATGTATTTTTTATTTCCCCAAAACTTTTAAGTGTGCAGTCTTTCAGAGGCATTCATATATTCTTAGGCACATGAAGGATAATTTAATCTAACACTCTAATTCTCAAGACAAGAAAAAATATAGTCATTAAGAACATTTCTTATCCTCTGAGAGATACTGGTTCAGAAATGCTTTTATGCATTAAGATGCAAAAAAAAAAAAAAAAAAGGCACATAAAGGTAATAGAATAATAATAAGATAAATTGGCACTGATGTGAAATATCTAATCCTATTTAGTTTGTGAAGGAAAAATAATCCTGGTACTCACAGCTGTTTTGGTCTTTTAATATGTACAGTAAATTCAGAGAGATTTGAGAGTATATGTTTAAATACACAGGGAAAGGAAAATCTGACCTTTTCTTTGAGAACTTTTCAGTCTATATCATGTCTAGAGGAAGTACATTTAACCAACTTCACTAAATATGAGTTTTAATAGAGGAAGCCATTTAAAATCTTATCTCATTGTCTCTATAATGATGACCTCTTAGCCACGTCTTTAACATATCTCTTCCTACATAAGTCCCCCACCAACCTCAAGACACACCATTGAATACACTGCTTCTCCTATTACTCATAGTATCTTTTTCAATCTGAAATAATTTGCCTTTTCTGCCTTGCTCATAACTATTTTCTTACTACAAATTTACACTAGTTTTTCAACCAATTATCACATTTTTGCCCCATATCTCAAAAGGAAAATTAACCTCTTTTTAATCTAAAATGTCATATTTTGTACCATTATTATGATGTCTATTTCATTTGCCTTGATGCATAGCTAGTTTGGGGCTTCTTCAGTGTCTCAGAGGTTAAGAATCCACCTTCAGTGCAGGAGATGTGGGTTCTATTCCAGCATTAATAAGACGCCCTGGGGAAGGAAATGGCAACCTACTCCTGTATTCCTGACTGGGAAATCCCATGGACAGAGGAGCCTGTGGACTACAAGTCCACAGGGTCACAAAAGAGTCAAACACAACTTAGCTTCTAAAACAATAGCTAGTTTTAGAAAGACAATACTTTTCTACTTGCCTTTGAATCTGAAACACATTAAATTCTCCATTTAAAAAGTCACAGATGTTATCTTCATCCTTGCGTGGCTCACAACACTTAATACCACACAATAGCTATGAAAACCTTTGACAGTACCATCTAACACTTATGTAGTGCTTACACACTTCCAGGCACTGTTATAAGGTTACATGTTATAGATGTTACGTGTATCATCCCATTTAAAACTCATTTAATGAAATTTAGCAATGTTAGTAGTTGACCACATTAAACCACATTAGCCATTTGACTTAACATATAAAATGAAGCTTAGTTTTTGTTTGACTGTTGTGAAGAGTCAACTCTTAATAAGATAATAGGGGTGACCATCTTCAAGGTGTCTCAGAATGTGGCCTTTGGGAAGGGACAGGGAACATCTTGGCCACTAACTATGTGGTTGAACTAATTTTATTTAAACTCTGAGAAGTTATTTAATTCAAAATTGACTCAGTTGTTAAATGTGAAACATAACATTTTCCTCATGGACCTATAAATAAGAGAAAGTAAGATAATAATATAATTCCTTCAAATATGTTAGATAAAAGTATGTGTTCCAAAAATCGCACACTTTTTTGTTGGTGGTGGTGTTATTTTAAATTATTCATTGTTTGAGAGGGAACTGAGGGCAACTCTAAGGACAACAGTGAAGGAAAAACTGTAAAGACATGTTTTTCATGCAAAATAACACTTTAGAGGATATTTTTATATATAAAAATATTTATATATTTTTCAGTGAGAAATTTAAATGTTTACAATGCATTTCAATATATGCACAATAAAATTCAGTAGTTTATGATTATAAAATATCTCTTTAAGATCAGAAGTAAAAGTGGTTGTATCACAAAACTGACCAGATATTTTCAATCTGTCTTCCAAAATAAGTGTAATAACATATACTCCTCTTTCAGTGTATGAAGCTTCTTAATTTTTCATATTTTACAACATTTGGTAACAGATACTTTACATTTTGCCAATCTATTTGATGTGAATGTCATCTCATTGTGATAGTCATTTCAATTTCTCTTAGTCAAATAGCATTTCAGATTCCTTTTGCCTTTTCTATATCCTCTCTGTAATTTTCTGTTGATACATTTTGTTGATATCTCTTCCTAGTTGTTTTATTTTGCATATATTTAAATAATTTTAATATTTATTAATATACTATCTTTGTGAGTTTTATATGCACATCTTTTCATAGTCTCCAGCTTGAGTTTTAATTTCATTTAGAATGTAAACTGCCTTAGATTTATTTTTAAGTTTGAAGAACTCAAATTCACCAACAATTTTCTGTACATCTTTTGTCTTTTTATAACTTATTTTTAGACAATGGAGGAAGGATTATAAAACATTTTTAAAATAAGACAAATATTAGCATCATGATGTAAAACAACCAACACAAAGCTGCAAATAATTTTCTATGCACACAGACAAACCAAGAAATTTATAACTTTTGTAAATAATTTTAAGATTAGAATGCTGCTGCGACCACTAAGTCACTTCAGTCTTGTCCAACTCTGTGATCCCATAGATGGCAGCCCACCAGCCTCCCCTGTCCCTGGGATTCTCCAGACAAGAACACTGGAGTGGGTTGCCATTTCCTTCTCCAATGAATGAAAGTGAAAAGTGACGGTGAAGTCATTCAGTCGTGTCCAATCCTCAGCGACCCCGTAGACTGCAGCCTTCTAGGCTCCTCCATCCATAGGATTTTCCAGGCAAGAGTACTGGAGTGGGATGCCATTGCCTTCTCTGCAGATTAGAATAGTGAGGGGCATTTACATTTAACACTTGCAATAATGATTTAATGAAAATAATGTGAAAGGAAATAAACTAGATAATGATAATATCAAAATCATGTGTAAAAGAAACAAATATATATATTTGTTCATATATATATATATATATATATATAATGCATATGCAGGCATCATGCAAGAAGAAAACCTCCAAGAGTTGTAATTGCCACAGAATGAATAACAAAACACTACAGAAAATAACACTACAACCTTTGTGACTTTAAGATTGTATATTCTGTAATAGTCTTTGAATTAAGATATTTTCTTGAACATAATTTCTTGTTGGCTTATTTCCTTTTGAGAGGGAGCTAGCTGTAGTCTTCCACATCTGCATCATTTTACTCTCTGTTCAGCAAGCTGGTGGATGCCAACGCCTTGCTCATCAAAAGCCTTTGGTACTTGCAACTTGCTGGAGGGCTTCGCTGCTAGCCATAAAGTGATATTTTTGCACCAGCAAAATTTTAAGTTATGAGTAAACTCATTAAGAAAAACAATTCCTGTGAAATGAAAAACAATGCTTAGATTAGCATAATAAAAATTCAAGTGGGATGTTGAGAAATTGAGATAGTAAGTATTATTAAAAGCAGGAAGTGACAGTCAAGTTGGAAGTTCATGAAATAGAATAAGGTTCATGAAAATCCATGACTAGGAACAAGAAGATACTAGTTGAACAGAGCCTTAGGGAATTGCTTTGTGGAGCAGATATTAAGAGAGATGGACATATTAGAAGAAAGTGTATGAGACTGAGACTAATTACAAACACTTCTTTTCAGGTCGCCACCATTTCCAGAGACATAGTCATTCAAAATGTATCTGCCATACAATACCTTTGTTATCTGATTTCTTTGTGGTTGTATCTTTTTGCTATTTTTCTGTTTACACCAAACTTTTATTATTTAAATCAGACAATGAGTTAAGTTAATCTTCATAATTTATCATTCCAGGTTAAAAAAAAAAATTACTTTCAAAGATTTTGAGTGAATTATCTTTGAAGAAAGTAAGATATCGGGTTAAAAAAAAATGAAGTTTTTTTATGATGATTGTCCTGATAGCATAATAATAAACATTATGAAAGTAAAAAAATCTACAGAAAATGCACATGGATTTGTGCCATATATGCATTTTAACTTTTTAAAATACAAAGCCCTTTTAATAAAAGATTTATCTTTCATCCTGAAATTGTTTCTCTATTTATTAAGTTAAGCTTCTTTTCATTCTTATTGCCATTTAAAACTCTTTCCAAGGTCTTTCTTAACAATAATGACAACTTATTGAGTTAACCTCTCCTTTTTCCTCTTCTTCAGTTAGACTTCAAATTTTCCCCACCCATTCTATGCCTTCCTTCCACTATGCTTTTTTTTCTCCAGTAATAACAATCTTTTCTTCTATTGATTAAACCTTACTCAATTTTATCTTCATTAGATAAAAAGCAGAGGCAAGTAATTTATTCTCATTGCAAAACCCTCCAAATAGTAGAATTAAAAATAAAATTATGATTATAATAAAAATGAGTGGCAATAAAATTACTAGTAGAAATACAGTATAAATAATGGCACCTCCAAGAATCATAACTGTTTATTTCTTTGGACAGAACACTTTATCTTTTTCTGTTCTAGAGTATTCATTATGCTTTGATATAAATCTTTGCTATTTGCATGTTAATAAAAACTATTCCCAGATATTTTTACATTCCTTGAGAACAACTAGGAAAGGTGCTTACTTTGTCATGTTTTGTGTCATCATAGCACATAAAAAAGTCAATAAAATAAATTTTAATAGCTTGAGCACATTTTACTATTTATGTACTATACATAATTATTTTTGTAATTTGGTATATATAGAGTGTGTATAATTAAAATTCTGTCAATAAATACCAACACTTATCATACTTACTATCACAGGTGTTTATGTCATTTTCTCCTTTAGACTACATGTTATAGCTCTGTTATGTAATCATAAGTTAGAGGTTGTTTAGAAATAATGTTATCAAAGCATGTCTTTAGAGTATTGTAAGGGCTTATTTTACTTAGAATTTTAGCAGACTTTAAAAATAATTTATTTATATCTGTATTCAGTTCAGTTCAGACACTCAGTCATGTCTGACTCTTTGCAACCCCAAGAACAGCAGCACGACATGACTCCCTGTCCATCACCAACTCCCAGAGGCCATTAAAAACCCATGTCCATTGAGTCGGCGATGCCATCCAACCATCTCATCCTCTGACGTCCACTTCTTCTGCCCTCAATCTTCCCAGCATCAGAGTTTTTCAAATGTGTCAGGTCTTCGCATCAGGTGGCCAAAGTATTGGAGTTTCAGCTTCAGCATCAGTACTTTCAAAGAACACCCAGGGCTGATCACCTTTAGGATGGACTGGTTGGATCTCCTTGCAGTCCAAGGGACTCTTAAGAGTTTTCTCCAACACCACAGTTCAAAAACATCAATTCTTTGGCAATCAGCTTTCTTTATAGTCCAACTCTCACATCCATACATGACCACTGGAAAAACCATAACCTTGACTAGAAGGACCTTTCTTGACAAAGTAATGTATCTGCTTGTGAATATGCTATCTAGGTTACTCATAACTTTCCTCCCAAGAAGAAAGCGTCTTTTAATTTCATGGCTGCAATCACAATCTGCACTGACTTTGAACCCCAGAAAAGTAAAGTCAGTCACTGTTTCCATTCTTTCCTAATCTATTTGCTGTGAAGTGATGGGACCAGATGCCATAATCTTAGTTTTCAGAATGTTGAGCTTTAAGCCAACTTTTTCACTCTCCTCTTGCACTTTCATCAAGAGGCTCTTTAGTTCCTCTTCACTTTCTGCTATAAGGGTGGTGTCATCTGCATATCTGAGGTTACTGATATTCCTCCCGCTAATCTTAATTCCAGCTTGTGCTTCTTCCAGCCCAGCATTTCTTATTATGTACTCTGCATAGAAGTTAAATAAGCAGGGTGACAATATACAGCCTTGATGTACTCATTTTCCTATTTGGAAACAGTCTATTGTTCCATAGCCAGTTCTAACTGTTGCTTCATGACCTGCACACGGATTTCTCAAGAGGCAGGTCAGGTGGTCTGGTATTCCTGTCTCTTGAATTCTCCACAGTTTATTGAGACCCACACAGTCAAAGACTTTGGCATAGTCAATAAAGCAGAAACAGATGATTTTTCTGGAACTCTCTTGCTTTTTTGATGATCCAGTAGATGTTGGCAATTTGATCTCTGGTTCCTCTGCCTTTTCTAAAACCAGCTTGAAGATCTGGAAGTTCACAGTTCACATATTGTTGAAGCCTGGCTTGGAGAATTGTGAGAAATGAATGCAATTCTGCGGTAGTTTGAGCATTCTTTGGCATTGCCTTTCTTTAGGACTGGAATGAAAACTGACCTTTTCCAGTCCTGTGGCCAATGCTGAGTTTTCCAAATGTGCTGGCATATTGAGTGCAGTACTTTTACAGCATCATCTTCCAGGACTTGAAATAGCTCAACTGGAATGCCATTACCTCCACTAGCTTTGTTCGTAGTGATGCTTTCTAAGGCCCACTTGACTTCACATTCCAAGATGTCTGGCTCTAGGTGAGTGATCACAGCTTCATGATTACCTGGGTCATGAAGATCTTTTTTGTACAGTTCTTCTATGCATTCTTGCCACCTCTTCTTAATATCTTCTGCTTCTGTTAGGCTCATACAATTTCTGTCCTTTTTTTGAGCCCATCTTTGCATGAAATGTTCCCTTGGTATCTCTAATTTTCTTGAAGAGCTCTCTAGTCTTTCCTATTCTATTGTTTTCCTCTAATTCTTTGCATTGATCAATGAGGAAGGCTTTCTTATCTCTCCTTGATATTCTTTGCACTCTGTATTCAAATGGGTATATCTTTCTTTTTCTCCTTTGCTTTTCTCTTCCCTTCTTTTCACAGCTATTTGTAAGGACTCTTCAGACAGTCATTTTCCTTTTTTCATTTATTTTTATTGGGGGTAGTCTTGATTCCTGTCTCCTGTACATTGTTGCAAATCTCCGTCCATAGTTCTTCAGGCACTCTGTCTGTCATATCTAGAACCTTAAATCTATTTATCACTTCCACTGTATATTCATACAGGATTTGATTTAGGTCATACCTGAATGATCTAGTGCTTTTCTCCACTTTCCTCTATTTCAGTCTGAATTTGGCTATAAGAAGTTCATGATCTAAGCCATAGTTAGCTCCTGGACTTGCTGCTGCTGACTGTATAGAGCTTCTCCATTTTTGGATGCAAAGAATATAATCAATCTGATTTTGGTGTTGAACATCTGGTGAAGTCCATGTATAGAGTCTTCTCTTTTGTTGTTGGAAGAATGTCCTATAACCAGCGCGTTCTCTTGGCAAAACTCTATTAGCTTTGTCCTGCTTCAGTCAATACTCAAAGGCCAAATTTGCCTGTTACTCCATGTGTTTCTTGACTTCCTTGTGTATGACAATATATGCAACATATATTTCATATCTCTCTTTAACATTTAAACATACACACATTATAACATGGGAGGGATATATATATATATATATATATATATATATATATATATATAAAATGTAAATATGTCATATATTTATATGACTCCAATACTTTGGAGATCTGATGCAGAGAGCTGACTCATTGGAAAAGACCCTGATCTGGGAAAAATTGAAGGCATTAGGAGAAGGGGAGGACAGAGGATGAGATGGTATTAATGACTAAAGGGATATAATTTGAGCAAGCTCCAGGAATTGGTGATGAACAAGGAAGCCTGGTGTGCTACAGTCCATGGGGTCATAAAGAGTTGGATATGACTAAGTGACTGAACTGAACTGTTGTTCTTCATGCTTTGCCAAGCTTTACCATTTGCTTCTATACTACTTCCCAGTTTAGGGGGATCACAAAACGAATGTAGAGAAATGAATTCTTTTAAAAATAACAACAGTCTACATAAGAAGGTTTTCCAGATTTCATAGCCTTAGAGATTAGTTTCTGTATTCCATATGGTTTTCCTTGAATGTGTTTACTTCCTCATGATTGCATAATTTTATTTTTGTTATTATAATTTTATTTAGCTTTCAAATAGGAAAATGAAAATAAGTAAACATAAAGAACAAACATGAATTTGAGCAAGCTCCAGGAGTTTGTGCTGGGCAGGGAACCCTGGCATGCTGCAGTCCATGGGGTCTCAAAGATTTGGACATGACTGAGTGACTGAACTGAATGGATGTCCTTCATGCTTAGCCATTTGGAATCTTTCTCATTCATCTGTGCATTCTCTACAGAGCACCTTGCTCCTTCCTGTAGTTGAACATTATTACACTGAAAATACTTACCCTTCTTACTTCCATCACATAATGCTTCTATACTACTTCCCAGATAGGACACAGAAAGATGAACTCCCCAGGTAAGTAGGTGCCCAATAATCTACTGGAGATCACTGGAGAAATAACTCCAGAAAGAATGAAAAGATGGAGCCAAAGCAAAAACCACACCTAGTTATGGATATGACTGGTGATAGAATTAAAGTTTAATGCTGTAAAGAGTAAAACTGTGTAGGAACATAGTATGTTAGGTCCAGGAATCAAAGAAAATTGGAAGTGGTCAAACAGAAGATGGCAAGAGTGAAGGTCGATGTTTTAGGAATCAGTGAACTAAAATGGACTCGAATGGGCAAATTTAATTCAGATGACCATTATATCTACTACTGTGGGCAAGAATCCCTTAGAAGAAATGGATTAGTCATCATAACAAAAGAGTCCAAGATGCAGTACTTAGGTGCAATCTCAAAAATGACAGAATAATCTCTGTCCATTTCCAAGGCAAACCATTCAATATCACAGTAATCCAAATTTATACCGTGACCAGTAATGTTGAAGAATCTGAACCTCCAAGACCTAGAACTACTACCCCTAAAAGATGTCCTTTTCATTATTGGGGATTGGAGTGCAAAATAGGAAGTCAAGATACACTTGGAGTAACAGGAAATTTGGCCTTGGAGAACAGAATGAAGCAGGGTTTCACCAAGAGAATGCACTGGTCATAACAAACATCCTCTCCCAACAACACAAGAGAAAACTCCACACATGGACATCACCAGGTGGTCAATAGCAAAATCAGATTGATCATATTCTTTGCATCCAAACAGGGAGAAGCTCTATACAGTCAGCAAAAACAAGACTGGGAACTGACTGTGGCTCAGACCATGAGTTTCTTATTGCCAAATTCAGACTGAAATTGAAGAAAGGACAGAAAACCACTAGAGGGAAAACCATGTCATTCAGGTATGACCTAAACCAAATCCCTTATGAGTATACATTGGGAGTGAGAAATAGATTCAAGGATTAGATCTGATAGACAGTGTCTGTGATGAACTATGGACAGAGGTTCATGATACTGTACAGGAGACAGGGAGCAAGACCAACCCTAAGAAAAATAAATGGAAAAAAAAAAAAAAAAGCATAATGGCTGTCTGAGGAGGACTTACAAATAGCTATGGAAAACAAAGAAGAAAAGGAGAGATATAGCCATTTGAATGCAGAGTTTGAAAGAATAGCAGGAGAACTAAAAAAGCCTTCCAGAGTGATCAGTGCAAAGAAACAGAACAAAACAATAGAATGTAAAGACTAGAGATATCTTCAAGAAAATTGGAGATACCAAAAGAATATTTCATGCAAAGATGGACTTAATAAAGGATGAAAATGGTATGGATCTAACAGAAGCAGAATATATTAAGAAGAATATCTTATTGTATTGATGAGAATAGACAGAAGAACTGTACAAAAAACAAACAAACAAAAAAACTTCACGACCAAGATAATCAGGATGATATGATCATTCACCTAGAACCAGGCATCCTAGAATGTGAAGTCAAGTGGGCCTTAGGAAATATCACTAAGAACAAAGCTAGTGAAGCTGATGAAATTCAGTAGAGCTATTTCAAATCCTAAAAGTTATGGTGAGAAAGTGCTCTAATCAATATGGCAGCAAATTTAGAAAACTCAGCAGTAGTCACAGGACTAGAAAAAGTCAGTTTTTATTCCAATCTTAAAGAAAGACAATGCCAAAGAATTCTCAAACTACCGCACACTTGCATGCATCTCACATGCTAGCAAAGGGATGCTCAAATTTCTGCAAGCCAGGCTTCAACAGTACATGAACCATGAAATTCCAGATATTCAAGCTGGTTTTAGAAATGCAGAAGAATTAGAGATCAAATTGCCAACATCAGTTAAATTATCAAAAAAGCAAGAGAGTTCCAGAAAAACATCTATTTCTGCTTTATTGACTATGCCAAAGCCTTTGACTGTGTGGATCACAAAAAAAAAAAAAAACTCTGGAAAATTCTTAAAGAGATAGGAATACCAGACGACCTGACCTGCCTCGGGAGAAACCTATATGCAGGTCAAGAATCCACAGTTAGAACTGGACATGGAACAACAGACTGGTTCCAAATAGGGAAAGTAGTATGTCAAGGCTGTATTTTGTCACCTTGCTTGTTTAACATATATACAGAGTACATCATGAGAAACACTGGGCTGGAAGAAGCATAAGCTGGAATCAAGATTTCCAGGAGCAATATCAATAACTTCAGATATGCAGATGATACAACCATATGGCATAAAGCAAAGAAGAAATAAAGAGCCTCTTGAAGAAGGTAAAAGAGCAAAATGCAAAATTTGGCTTAAACCTCAACATTCAGAAAATTAAGATCATGGCATCTGGTCCCATCACTCCAAGGCAAATAGATAGGGAAACAGTGGAAGCAGTGTCAGACTTTATTTTTTTGGGCTCCCAAATCCTGCAGTTGATGACTGCAGCCGTGGAATTAAAGTTATGACCAACCTAGACAGCATATTAAAAAAGAAGAGACATTACTTTGCCAACAAATGTCCGTCTAGTCAAGGCTGTGGTTTTTTTCAGTGTTCATGTATTGATGTAAGAGTTGCACTATAAAGAAAGCTGAGCTCCAAAGAAGTGATGCTTTTGGGACGTGATCTTTCCCATAATTCAGTTTGTTTTAATCAAATGTTTGTATGTATAGAATATTTATGAACCCTTAATGGTCGAGAGGAGGTACCCCATGTCCAAGGTCAGGGGCGGTAGCCAAGAGGAGCTAATCCATGTCCGAGGTCAGGGGCAGTGGCTGAAAGGAGCTACCCTGCATCTGAGGTCAGGGTCGGTGCCCTAGAGGAGGAACCCCACTTCCAAGGAGCGGTGGCTGAAAGGGCGCAGGAGGGCCTAGAATATCTAGGCCACGTTCAAGGTCAGGAGGGGTGGCGATGAGGAGATACCCTTCATCCAATGTAAGGAGCAATGGCTGCACTTTGCTGGAGCAGACGTTCAGAATATCCCACGTCTAAGGAGAAAACTCTTGAGAGTCCTTTGGACTGCAAGGAGATCCAACCAGTCCATTCTGAAGGAGACCAACCCTGGGATTTCTTTGGAAGGAATGATGCTAAAGCTGAAACTCCAGTACTTTGGCCACCTCATGCGAAGAGTTGACTCATTGGAAAAGACTTTGATGCTGGGAGGGATTGGGGGCATGAAGAGAAGGGGACGACAGTATGAGATGGCTGGATGGCATCACTGACTCGATGGACACGAGTCTGAGTGAACTCCGGGGGTTAGTGATAGACAGGGAGGCCTGGCGTGCTGCGATTCATGGAGTCCCAAAGAGTCGGACATGACTGAGTGACTGAACTGAACTGAACCGAAGGTAAGAGAAACCCAAGTACAATGGTAGGTGTTGCAAGAGGGCATCAGAGGGCAGACACAATGAAACCATACTCACAGAAAACTATAATCAATCTAATCACACTAGGACTATAGCCTTGTCTAACTCAGTGAAACTAAGCCATGCCCTGTGGGGCCACCCAAGATTGGCAGGTCATGGTGGAGAGGTCTGAAGCAATGTGGTCCATGGGAGAAGGGAATGGTAAACCACTTCAGTATTCTTGCCTTCAGAACCCCATGAATGGTATGAAAAGGCAAAATGATAGGATACTGAAAGAGGAACTTTCCAGGTTAGTAGGTGCCTAATATGCTACTGGAGATCAGTGGAGAAATAACTCCAGAAAGAAAGAAGGGATGGATCCAAAGCAAACACAATGTCCAGTTGTGAATGTGACTGGTGATAGAAGGAAGGTCTGATGCTGTAAAGAGCAATATTGCATAGGAACCTGGAATGTCAGGTCCATGAATCAAGGCAAATTGGAAGTGGTCAAAAAGGAGATGGCAAGAGTAACATCTACATTCTAGGAATCAGCAAACTAAAATGGTCTCGAATGGGTGAATTTAACTCAATAACCATTATATCTCCTACTGCGGGCAGGAATCCCTTAGAAGAAATAGAGTAGCCTTCATGGTTAACAAAAGAGTCCAAAATGCAGTACTTGGATGCAATCTCAAAAACGACAGAATTATCTGTTTGTTTCTAAGGCAAACCATTCAATATCAAAATAATACAAGTCTATGCCCCAACCAGTAATACTGAAGAAGCTGAAGTTGAATGGTTCTATGAAGACCTAAGACATTTCAGAACTAACATAAAAAATGTCTTTTTTATTATAGGGGACTGCAATGCAAAAGTAGGAAATCAAAACACCTGGAGTAACAGGAAAATATGGCCTTGGCATGCAGAATGAAGCAAGGCAAAGGCTAATAGAGTTTTGCCGAGAGAACGCACTGGTCATAGCATCTTCTTCCAACAACACAAGAGAAGACTCTACACATGGACATCACCAGATGGTCAACACCAAAACCAGGTTGATTATATTCTTTGTAGCTAAAGATGGCAAAGCTCTATACAGTCAGCAAAAACAAGACTGGGAGATGACTGTGGCTCAGAGAATGAGATCCTTATTGCCAAATTCAGGCTGAATTTGAAGAAAGTAAGGAAAACAACTAGATCGTTCAGGTATGACCTAAATCAAATCCCTTATGATTATACAGTGGAAGTGAGAAATAGATTCAAGGGACTAGATCTGATAGATAGAGTGCCAGATAAACTATGGACTGAGGTTCAGGACATTGTACAGGAGACAGGGATCAAGACCATCCCCAAGGAAAAGAAATTGAAAAAATGAAAATGACTGTCTGAAGAGGCCTTGCAAGTAGCTGTGAGAAAAAGACAGGTGAAAATCAAAGGAGAAAAGGAAAGAAGTAAGCTTCTGAATGCAGAGTTCTAAGGAATAGCAAGTGGGTATAAGAAAGACTTCTTCAGCAATCAATGCAAAGAAATAGAGTAAAACAACAGAATGGAAAAGATTGGAGATCTCTTCAAGAAAATTAGAAGAAAAAAAAAGAAAGAAAGAAAGAAAAAGATGAAGAAAAAAAAAAAAGAAATACCAAGGGAATATTTCATGCAAAGTTAGGCTCGATAAAGAACAGAAATGGAATGAACCTAAGAGAAGCAGAAGATATTAAGAAGAGGTGGCAAGAATACACAAAAGAACTGTACAAAAAAGAGCTTCATGACCTGGATAATCATGATGGTGTGATCACTCACCCAGAGCCAGACATCCTGGAATGAGAAATCAAGTGGGCCTTAGAAATCACTACGAACAAAGCTAGTGGAGGTGATGTAATTCCAATTGAGCTATTTCAAAAGCAGAAAGATGATGCTGTGAAAGTGGTGGACTCAATATGCCAGCACATTTGGAAAATTCAACAGTGGCCACAGGACTGGAAAAGGTCAGTTTTCATTCCACTCCCAAAGAAAGGCAATGCCAAAGAATGCTCAAACTACTGCACAGTTGTACTCATCTCACATGTTAGTAAAGCAATGCTCAAAATTCTCCAAGCCAGGCTTCAGCAATACATGAACAGTGAACTTCCAGATGTCTAAGCTGGTTTTAGAAAAGACAGAGAAACCAGAGATCAAATTGCCAACATCTGCTGGATCATGGAAAAAGCAAGAGAGTNTCATCTCACATGTTAGTAAAGCAATGCTCAAAATTCTCCAAGCCAGGCTTCAGCAATACATGAACAGTGAACTTCCAGATGTCTAAGCTGGTTTTAGAAAAGACAGAGGAACCAGAGATCAAATTGCCAAAATCCGCTGGATCATCAAAAATTCAAGAGATCCAGAAAAACATCTATTTCTGCTTTAGACCTGCCTCTTGAGAAATCTGTATGCAGGTCAGGAAGCAGCAGTTAGAACTGGACATGGAACAATAGACTGGTTCCAAATAGGAAAAGGAGTACGTCAAGGATGTATATTGCCACCCTGCTTATTTAACTGATATGCAGAGTACATCATGAGATATGCTGGGCTGGAGGAAGCACAAACTGGAATCAAGATTGCCAGGAGAAATATCAATAACCTCAGATATGCAGATGACACCACCCTTATGGCAGAAAGTGAAGAGGAACTAAAAAGCCTCTTGATGAAAGTGAAAGAGGAGAGTGAAAAAGTTGGCTTAAAGTGCAACATTCAGCAAAGGAAGATCGTGGCATCCAGTCCCATCACTTCATGGGAAATAGATGGGGAAAGAGTGGAAACAGCGTCAGACTTTATTTTTTGGGGCTCCAAAATCACTGCAGATGGTGATTGCAACCATGAAATTGAAAGATGCTTACTCCTCGGAAGAAAAGTTATGACCAACCTAGATAGAATATTCAAAAGCAGAGACATTACTTTGCCAACAAATTTCTTTCTAGTCAAGGCTATGGTTTTTCCCGTAGTCATGTATGGATGTGAGAATTGGACTGTGAAGAAAGTTGAGCACCAAAGAATTGATGCTTTTGAACTGTGGTGTTGGAGAAGACTCTTGAGAGTCCCTTGGACTGCAAGGAGATCCACCCAGTCCATTCTAAAGGAGATCAGCCCTGGGTGTTCTTTGGAAGGAATAATTCTAAAGCTGAAACTCCAGTACTTTGGCCACCTCATGGGAAGAGTTGACTCATTGGAAAAGACTCTGATGCTGGGAGGGATTGGGGGCAGGAGGAAAAGGGAACGACAGAGGATGAGATGGCTGGATGGCATCACCAATTCGATGGACGTGAGTTTGAGTGAACTCCAGGAGCTGGTGATGGACAGGGAAGCCTGGTGTGCTGCAATCCATGGGGTCGCAAAGAGTCAGACACGACTGAGTGACTGAACCGAACTGAACTGAATTGGCTCCTGACTGCCTGAGATCACTGATTACACAGTTGAACAGCAAGGGAACTTATGCCAGAGTTGGAGAAACCCCTGTGGTTAGTTTGTATTTGCTGTGTGCCTAGGACACATGCACCAGAGTTGGAAAAGTCTCTGGTTGTTTTGTCGCATATCTGTTAGCTTTCCTGGGCAGCACTGGTGTGTGTCTGTGGAGGGATTTAGAGATCAGCTTGAATCTTTTTCAGCTAGGCCATTACTCATTGTTCATGCCTAATTTCCTAACTAACAGTAATAAAATGGTAACGTTTTGAGAACTATCAGAACAAAGCCCAAGGAAAAATCTCTGGAAGGATTGAAATAAATCTAAAGATTATATAACTTTAAAATTGCCCATATAATAAATGATGAAATATATTTCCAAATGTATTAAAAATCATGGTTTATAGTACCTGTCTCTTATACACATCTAGATGTGTATAAGAGACAGATATTGCATAGGAACCTGGAATGTCAGGTCCATGAATCAAGGCAAATTGGAAGTGGTCAAACAAGAGATGGCAAGGGTGAATGTCGACATTCTAGGAATCAGTGAACTAAAATGGACTGGAATGGGTGAATTTCATTCAGATGACCATAATATCTACTAC
>SJYR01003955.1:135610-161025 GCA_006410655.1 Kobus ellipsiprymnus
CTTCTAGTTTATTATTAGTGTTCAAAATACAGTGTTTCTGTATATTTACTGAATTAATGAATTAGTTCTATCAGTTTTTTTGGTGCTGTTGATAGTGTTTTCTAGATATAGCATTATTTTATCTGTAAACAGTTAAATATTACTATTTCCTTTCAATTTTTATTGCTTTTATTTATTTTTCTTTGATTGCAATGGCTGGAATTTCCAGCATCATGTTAAATAGAAGTAACAAGAGTGGTCATCTTTGTTTTATTTCTGATCTTGGAGGATGAGCTTTTCACCTTTGAGTATAATGTTAGTTTTAATTTGGTAATAAATGACTCTATTAAGTTAATGTTTATTTCTTCTATTCTAACTTTGTTGACAGGTTTTATCATGCATGGATGTTGAATTTGATGAAATGTTTTCTCTGTATTTGTTGAGATGATCATGTGATTGTTATCCTTTGTTTTCCTAAATGAATGTTTGATTAATTTTACAATATTGAATCATCCTTCCTCCTTGAAGCAAATTCCACATAATCATGATGCATAATTTTTATTGTCAAATTTGGTTTGCTAATGTTTTGTTGAGGATTTTTACATCTATATTTGTTAGGGATATCAGCCTGCTATTTTCTTTATTTGTGCTATCTTTATCTAGCCTATGTATCAGCATAATTCTGACCTCATAGAATAATTTGGCAGTATTACTTCTTCTTCAATATTTTAGAATATTCTGAGAAAATTTATTGATACTTTAAACATTCAATAGAATTCATCTCTGGAGATATCATGTCCTGAGCTTTCATTTGTTGGGAGTTATTATTACTGAACATTTCTACTACTTTTGGATTTCGTTTTTCTTTTTCTAGCTTTTTTCCTGAGATAACAAGGTTAGAGATGTATTACTCTAACCCTTCTTTCAGAATTGCTTTTGCTGTGTCCAATAGATTTTGAATTGTTTTAATTTTTATTCATGTCCAGATACTTTATTTACTTTTTTTATTTCTTCAGGGACTCTTAATTATTCAGGAGTATATTGTTTAACTTCCATGTGGTTATGGTTTTTGTAGTTTTCTTTTTATTGTACTTGATGTGGCCTCATAGCATTGTGGTCAGAAAAGATGTTTGACTTGATTTCAATTTTCTTAAATTTACTATGATTTACTTCGTGGCTGAGAATATGATCTATCATTGATCATGCCCCATGGGCACTTAAAAAGAATTCTGCTGCTTTTTGAAGGTCATGAATTTAAAGGACTCTTGCTCCTTGGAAGAAAATCTATGATGAACCTGGACAGTGTATTATAAAGCAGAGACATCACTTTGACAACAGAGGTTCATATAGTCAAAGCTGACTTTTCCAGAAGTCATGTATGAATATGAGAGTTGGCTGAGCAACAAATAATTGATGCTCACAAACTGTGGTGCTGGAGAAGGCTTTTAGGGATTCCTTGGACAACAAGGAGATCAAACAAGTCAGTCCTAAAGGAAATCAAAGCTGAATATTCATTGGAAGGACTGATGGTGAAGCTGAAACTCCAATACTTTGGCCACCTGATGTAAAGAGCCAACTCACTGGCACAGGTGCTGATGGTGGGAACAACTGAAGGTAGGAGGAGAAGTGGATGATAGAGGATGAGATGGTTGGATAGCATTACCAACTCAATGGACATGAGTTTGAGCAAACTCTGGGAGATGGTGAAGGACAGGGAAATCTGTCATGCTGCCGTCCATGGGGTCACAAAGAGCCGGCCCTGACTTAGTGGTTGAACGACAACAATCTATCAAGTTGGTCTGATCTAAACTATTATTTAAGGCCAATATTTCTTTGTTTTCTGTCTGGATGATCAGTCCTCTGATGTCAGGTGTTAAAATACCTGACTACTATTGTACTACTCTCATTTTTTCTCCTTTATATTTACTAATATTCACTTCATGCATTTAGGTTACCTTATGATTTGCTCACTCACTTCACTCATATCCAACTCTTTGTGAACCCTTAAGCTACAGCTTACCAGGCTCTTTTTCCATAGGATATTCCAAGGAAGAATATTAGAGTGGGTTTCCATGCCTTCTTCCAGGGAATATTTCCAACCCAGTGAGAGGGTAACAGGTAGGAAAGCCAGCATCTCCAAATGGAGGAAATAGCCTTCAAATGTCAGAAATTTGTATCTCTCTTAAGCAGCAGGAGGAAGCAAACAAGCAATATATTTTTCCTTCTCTATACAAATTTAAAAGGGTGTTTCTCTTTAAATACTGTGTTGTCATAATGACAACTGGTTTCACCTGAAGTTAACTATTCTCAAACCCAAAGATAACCAATGCCTTTTTCTTATGGAAATGTTTATCTTAAGTTATGCTAATGTACTATGCATTTACCCCAAACTCTGTCTTCAAGTTGGTTCCAGCTCTTGGCTCAGAACCTACTTGACAAACCAGTATGTTATACTCAGATAAGTTCAGTTCAGTTCAGTTGCTCAGTCGTGTTAAACTCCCAGGAATTGCAGTAACCCAGGCTTCGCTGTCCATCACCAACTCCCACAGTTCATTCAGATTCACGTCTGTCAAGTCAGTGATGCCATCCAGCCATCTCATCCTCTGTCGTCCTCTTCTTCTCCTGCCCACAATCCCTCCCAGCATCAAAGTCTTTCCCAATGAATCAACACTTCGCATGAGGTGGCCGAAGTACTGGAGCTTCAGCTTTAGCATCATTTCTTCCAAAGACATCCCAGGGTTGATCTCCTTCAGAATGGACTGGTTGGATCCCCTTGTAGTCCAAGGGACTCTCAAGAGTCTTCTCCAACACCACAGTTCAAAGGCATCAATTTTTCGGCTCTCAGCCTTCTTCACAGTCCAATTCTCACATTCATACATGACTACTGGAAAAACCATAGCTTTGACTAAACGGATCATATTCAGCAAAGTAATGTCTCTGATTTTGAATATGCTGTCTAGGGTGGTCATAACTTTCCTTCCGAGGAGTAAGCACCTTTTAATTTCATGGCTGCAATCACCATCTGCAGTGATTTTGGAGCCCCCCCAAAAAAGCAAACTCTGACACTGTGACCACTGTTTCCCCATCTATTTCCCCAAAGTGACGGGACCAGAGGCCATGTTCTTCGTTTTCTGAATGTTGAGCTTTTAGCCAGCTATTTCGCTCTCCTATTTCACTTTCATCAAGAGATTTTTAGTTCCTCTTCACTTTTTTTTTGCCATAAGGGTGGTGTCATCTGCATATCTGAGGTGATTGATATTTCTCCTGGCAATCTTGTTTCCAGCTTGTGTTTCTTCCAGTCCAGCATTTCTCATGATGTCCTCTGCATATCAGTTAAATAAGCAGCATGACAATATACACCCTTGACGTACTCCTTTTCCTATTTGGAACCAGTCTGTTCCATGTCCAGTTCTAACTGTTGCTTCCTGGCCTGCATACAGGTTTCTCAAGAGGCAGGTTAGGTGATCTGGTTTTCCCATCTCAGAATTTTCCACAGTTTCTTGTGATCCATACAGTCAAAGGCTTTGGCATAGTCAATAAAGCAGAAATAGATGTTTTTTCTGAAACTCTCTTGCTTTTTCCATGATCCAGCGGGTGTTGGCAATTTGATCTCTGGTTCCTCTGCCTTTTCTAAAACCAGCTTGAACATCTGGAAGTTCACGGTTCACATATTGCTGAAGCCTGGCTTGGATAATTTTGACCATTACTTCACTAGCACGTGAGATGAGTTCAATTGTGCAATAGTTTGAGCATTCTTTTGCATTGCCTTTCTTTGGGATTGGAATGAAAACTGACCTTTTCCAGTCCTGTGGCCACTGCTGAATTTTCCAAATGTGCTGGCATATTGAGTACAGCACTTTCACAGCATCATCTTTCAGGATTTGAAGTTGCTAAACTGAGGTTCCATCACTTCCACTAGCTTTGCTTGTAGTGATGCTTTCTAAGGCCCACTTGACTTCACATTCCAGGATGTCTGCCTCTAGATGAGTGATCACACCTTCGTGATTATCCAGGTCGTGAAGATCTTTTCTGTACAGTTCTTCTGTGTATTTTTGCCATCTCTTCTTAATATCTTCTGGTTCTGCTAGGTTCATAGCATTTCTGTTCTTTATGTAGCCTATCTTTGAATTAAATGTTCCCTTGGCATCTCTAATTTTCTTGAAGAGATCTCTAGTCTTTCCCATTCTGTTTTTTTCCTCTTTTTTTTTTTTTTTTGCATTGATCACTGAAGAAGGCTTTCTTCTCTCTTCTTGCTATTCTTTGAAACTCTACATTCAGATGCTTATATCCTTCCTTTTCTCCTTTGCTTTTCACTTCTCTTCTTTTCACAGCTCTTTGTAAGGCCTCCCCAGACAGCCATTTTGCTTTTTTGCATTTCTTTCTATGGGGATGGCCTTGATCCCTGTCTCCTGTACAATGTCATGAACCTCATTCCATAATTCATCCGGCACTCTATCAGATCTAGGCCCTTAAAACTATTTCTCACTTCTACTGTATAATCATAAGGAATTTGATTTAGGTCATACCTGAATGTCTAGCAGTTTTCCCTACTTTCTTCAATTTAAGTCTGAATTTGTTATTAAGGAGTTCATGATCTGAGCCACAGTCAGCTCCTGGTCTTGTTTTTTTTTTTTTTTTTTTGACTGTATAGAGATTCTCCATCTTTGGCTACAAAGAATATAATCAATCTGACTTCGGTGTTGACCATCTGGTGATATCCAGATATTGTTCCTCTAATCTATGTAAATGAAACTATTTGTATGGTGATCTGCCCTTATTCAAGATTCAAGTTAATCATTTTATGGCCCAGGATGAACAATTTGGTGCCAAGATTATCCCAAAATGCATGTTATGAGTGAGGGGCCTGGTGCCATTCTGAGTTTTAAGACATTCCTTTCTTTCATTAACTGACTGGAGAGGAGCTACCCCACTTCCGAGGTCAGGTGCAGAAGTTAGGAGGACCCCATGCCCAAGGGGCAGTGGCCAAGAGGAGCTACCCCACATCTGAGGTCATGAGCAGCGGCTGAGAAGAGCTACCCTGCCCAAGGCCAGGGGTGGCAGCTTGGACAAACAACCCCACGTCCAAGGAGCAGTGGCTGCAATGGGCCCAGAGGGTCTAGAGGAACTATTCCACATTCAAGGTGGGGATGGGTGGTGGTGAGAAGATATCCCTCATCCAAGGTAGGGACAAGTGGCTGTGCTTTGCTGGAGCAGCCGTGAATAGATACCCCACATTCAAGGTAAGAGAAACCCAAGTAAGATGGTAGGTGTTGCAAGAGGGCATCAGAGGGCAGACACACTAAAACCATACTCACAGAAAACTAGTCAATCTAATCACACTAGGGCTACAGCATTGTCTAACTCAGTGAAACTAAGCCATGCCCTGTGGGGCCACCCAAGATGGGTGGGCATGGTGGAGAGGTCTGACACAGTGTGATCCATGGGAGAAGGGAATGGCAAACCACTTCAGTATTCTTTCCTTCAGAACCCCATGAACAGTATGAAAAGGCAAAATGATAGGATACTGAAAGAGGAACTCCCTAGGTCAGTAGGTGCCAATATGCTACTGGATATCAGTGGAGAAATAACTCCAGAAAGAAAGAAGGGATGGAGCCAAAGCAAACACAATACCCAGCTGTGGATGTGACTGGTGATAGAAGTAAGGTCTGATGCTGTAAAGAGCAATATTGCCTAGGAACCTGGAATGTCAGGTCCATGAATCAAGACAAGGAAGTGGTCAAAGAGTTGATGACAAGAGTAAACGTCAACATTCTGGGAATCAGCGAACTAAAATGGACTGGAATGGGTGAATTTAACTCAGATGACCATTATATCTACTACTGTGGGCAGGGATGCCTTAGAAGAAAAGGAGTAGCTATCATGGTAACAAAAGAGTCCAAAATGTAGTACTTGGATGCAAACTCAAAAGCGACAGAGTGATCTCTGTTTGATTCTGAACCATATCATTCACTATCACAGTAATCCAAGTCTATATCCCAACCAGTAATGCAGAAGAAGCTGAAGTTGAACGGTTATATGAAGACCTACAAGATCTCTTAGAACTAAAACCCAACAAAGGTGTCCTTTTCATTATAGGGGACTGGAATGCAAAAATAGGAAGTCAAGAAACACCTGGAGTAACAGGCAAATTTGGCCTCGGAATATGGAACAAAGCAGGGCAAATACTAATAGAGTTTTGCAAAGAAAATGCAATAGTCATAGCAAACACCCTCTTCCAACACCACAAGGGAAGACTCTATACATGGACATCACCAGATGGTCAACACCAAAATCAGATTGATTATATTCTTTGCAGCCAAAGATGGAGAAGCTCTATACAGTCAACAAAAACAAGAAAAGGAGATGACTGTGGCTCAGATCATGAATTCCTTATTGCCAAATTCAGACTGAAATTGAAGAAAGAAGGGAAAGCCACTAGACCATTCAGGTATGACCTAAATCAAATCCCTTATGATTATATAATGAAGTGAGAAATAGATTCAAGGGACTAGATCTGATAGATAGAGTGCCAGATGGAGGTTCGTGGCGTTGTACAGGAGACAGGGATCAAGACCATCCCCATGGAAAAGAAATGCAAAAAAAGCAAAATGGCTCTCTGAAGAGGCCTTACGAATAGCTGTGAAAAGAAGAGAAGTGAAAAGCAAAGGAGAAAAGGAAAGATATAAGCATCTGAATGCAGAGTTCCAAAGCATAGCAAGAAGAGATAAGAAAGACTTCCTCAGTGATCAGTGCAAAGAAATAGAGGAAAACAACAGAATGGGAAAGACTGAAGTTCTCTTCAAGAAAATTAGAGATATCAAGGGAGTATTTCATGCAAAGATGGGCTCGATAAAGGACAGAAATGGCATGGACTTAACAGAAGCAGAAGATATTAAGAAGAGGTGGCAAGAATACACGGAACAACTGTACAAAAAAGATCTTCATGACCAAGATAATCACGATGGTCTGATCCCTCACCTAGAGCCAGACATCCTGGAATGTGAAGTCAAGTGGAGCTCGATAAAGGACAGAAATGGCATGGACTTAACAGAAGCAGAAGATATTAAGAAGAGGTGGCAAGAATACACGGAACAACTGTACGAAAAAGATCTTCATGACCAAGATAATGACGATGGTGTGATCCCTCACCTAGAGCCAGGCATCATGGAATGTGAAGTCAAGTGGGCCTTAGAAAACATCAGTATAAACAAAGCTAGTGGAAGTGATGGAATTCCAGCTGAGCTATTTCAAATGCTGAAAGATGATGCTGTGAAAGTGCTGCACTCAATATGCCAGCACATTTGGAAAACTCAGGTGTGGCCACAGGACTGGATAAGATCAGTTTTCATTCAAATCCCAAAGATAAGCAATGCCAAAGAATGATCAAACTACCACACAATTGCACTCATCTCACATGCTAGTAAAGTAATGCTCAAAATTTTCCAAGCCAGTCTTCAGCAATACGTGAACCATGAACTTCCAGATGTTCAAGCTGGTTTTAGAAAAGGCAGAGGAACCAGAAATCAAATTGTCAACATCCACTGGATCATCGAAAAAGTAAGAGAATTCCAGGAAAACATCTATTTCTGCTTTATTGACTATGCCAAGGACTATGACTGTGTGCAGCACATTAAACTTTGGAAAATTCTGAAAGAGATAGGAATACCAGAGCACCTGACCTGCCTCTTTAGAAACCTGTATGCAAGTCATGAAGTAGCAATTAGAACTGGACATGGAACAACAGACTGGTTCCAAATAAGAAAAGGCATATGTCAAGGCTGTATGTTGTCACCCTGCTTATTTAACTTATATGCAGAATACATCATGAGGAATACTGGGCTGGAGGAAGCACAAGCTGGAATCAAGATTGCCAGGAGAAGTAGCAATAACCTCAGATATGCAGATGACACCACCCTTATGGCAGAAAGTGAAGAGGAGCTAAAAAGCCTCTTTGTGAAACTAAAAGAGGAGAGTGAAAAATTTGGCTTAAAGCTCAATGTTCAGAAAATGAAGATCATGGCATCTGGTCCCATCACTTCATGGGAAATAGATGCGGAAAGAGTGGAAACAGTGTCAAACTTCATTTTTTTGGGCTCCAAAATCACTGCAGATGGTGATTGCAGCCATGAAATTAAAAGACGCTTACTTCTTGGAAGAAAAGTTATGACCACACTAAATAGTGTATTGAAAAGCAGAGACATTACTTTGCCAACAAAGGTCCATCTAGTCAAGGCTATGGTTTTTCCTGTGGTCATGTATGGATGTGAGAGTTGGACTGTGATAAAAGTTGAGCATCGAAGAATTGATGGTTTTGAACTATGGTGTTGGAGAAGACTCTTGAGAGTCCCTTGTACTGCACGGAGATCCAACCAGTCCATTCTGAAGGAGATCAGCCCTGGGATTTCTTTGGAAGGAATGATGCTAAAGCTGAAACTCCAGTACTTTGGCCACCTGATGCAAAGAGTTGACTCATTGAAAAAGACTCTGATGCTGGGAGGGATTGGGGGCAGGAGGAGAAGGGAACGACAGAGGATGAGATGGCTGGACGGCATCACTGACTCGATGGACGTGAGTCTGAGTGAACTCTGGGATTTGGTGATCGACAGGGAGGCCTTGCATACTGAGATTCCTGGGGTCACAAAGAGTCGGACACGACTGAGCAACTGAACTGAACTGAACTGAACTGAACAGTGACTATATAACATCCAGCTGAAGCCTAGGAGGGCGATACGCTTTCTGCCCCCTTCTGATGCCTATGGCAGAAGCTTTCTCTATCTCCTTTATACTTTTATAAAACTTTATTACACAAGAGCTCTGTGTGATCAAGCCTCGTCTCTGGCCCCAGATTGAATTCTTCTCCTCAGAGCGTCAAGAATCCCAGCGTCTTTGAGTGATTCAACAAGAACCTTTCATCTTTAGGACTCGTCTGGGATCCTTTAGGACAAGGTAAGGATGCTTGGAGCTCTAGTTCTTTGTTATCTTAGCGAACACGTTTTCTGCTGTTCTTAACTCTATGGTGTGCTTGTGTGAATGAATGACATGCCCTGTGTGAAGCAAGTGAGGAGCCCTGATCTGCCGTTCCACTGTTTTCTCATACGGCTTATAGCAGAAACCTGTTGGGGGTTTATACCGACCTGCCAATGCCAAGAGGTACCCAATGTCTCCTTCGGGAACCGGCCAGAAATGGGCAAAGACTGTGGACTGAACTCTCCTTTCTCAGTCAAACTTTTCAGTCTCTTTGACCATTTCATAACTCCTTGGGAGTTAGAAGTATTAACTTAATCTATCAGATCATAGACTTTCAAGGGACTTGTGATCTATATTGTTACTGTGTACTGTGGCTTAGGTCCCAAACTTGGATTGGTAGTCAGGAAAGCACGTAGCCTCACTAGGAATTGGAAATTTGGATGCTAGATGAAGCTCTAGCTCCAAGAACATCTCTGAGTTTAAAGGTTACTCATATGGGGACTGCAATTTTTTTTTTGTTTGTTTGTTTTGTTTTGTTTTTTGTTTGTTTTGTTTTTTGTTTTTTGTTTTTTTTTTCCCCCCTTTGGTAACACTGGCTCTTAGTGGACCAGAGGAGGCTCTTATATTGGTGTGGTGATGCTTGAAAAGAACATCTAAGCTTTATGTTCATATCAGTCTTATTGTGGTCAGGAATATACTCAGGGTCGTGCACAAGAACTTGGGTGATGAATGTTTCCCCCAGTGGTCTTAGCTTGGGCCGCATTCCAGAGGTTACTCTGATTGCACCCCGGGTGGCATCAGAGGCAAGCAAGGTTAAAGGTGAAGAGCTGGATGTCAGGTAGGGATGCTATCAGGTCTACCCCTGATACATCCCCACCTCGTCTCGGTGGTAGAACCAGGAGGGATGAGGACGGCACCTGCATCGGTAAGGGACAGACTAAGTCTGACCAGGAAGGAAAAGCTTTTGGTGTAAAGTCCGTCTACACCCCCATCTAGAGCAAGGAGGGATGCTTCCAGTAGAAAAATGGCACTGGTCGCTTTTTTTTTCTCTCTTACAGATGGGAGCTAACAATTCCAGCTTCACTCCTTTGAACTATATCCTGAAAAACTAGGATAGATTTGATCCCCAGGGCTTAAAGAAGACATACCTGGTCTTCCTATGTGGTACTACATGGCCATGGTATCCATTGGAGGATGGCGAATGGTGGCCAGTTGGAGGGTCTCTTAAGTATAATATTGTTTTACAATTAGACCGGTTCTGAAAGGAACAAGGGAAGTGGGTAGAAGTAGCATATATGTTGCCCTTTTTCTCTCTGTGAAATATGCCAAAGTTATGTCCTAAGGGTATAGATTTGGGTGTGAAACTTTCAGCTCCCTCCTCTCCTCCTGCTTTGTTCCCATACCCAGGGCTCCAAGCTGAGCAAACTGAAAGCTAGAGAACCCCCTCCGAAGGGTTGCCTTTGCCTCAGTGGAAACTCAAACTAAGATTCAAACTTCTTTGGTCTCAGTGGAAACCCAAACTGAGATTCAAACTGCCAACGTGGAGGTCCAAACAACTCCTGTCTCAGTACGACCTCAGACTACTCTGGTTTCAGAAGAAACTCAGACCTTCGAAGTAAGAGATGAGGTGGAGGACAGGAGACAAAAAGAAAAAGAAAAACGGGTTTCTCCAATCTATCTCTGGGATCATATGCGCAGAGAGACTGGGGGAATAGCCACACAAGCTGTTGCATCTTCATGAAACACGCACTGGGAGAAATAATCTATGAGAGTTAATAAGCCTTTTTCTTATCAAGAAATACAAAGAATCAAGGAGGATCTTGGAGACTATTTAGAGAACCCAGAAAAACATATTAGAGCTTTTAAAGGTGTTACTCTGCTTTATGACCTTACTTGGAAGGATGTGATGTATATCTTGGGACAAACGCTGACTCCCGACTCAAAGACTCGAGTTTTGGGAAAAGCAGTTGCTTATGGAGATGAATGGCTTGGCAATGAATCAGCAGGGAAGAGGGAGGATGAGATAGCGGCCTTCCCCACTGGGAATCAGGCAGTGCCAACTACAGAACCAGACTGGGACTGTAACACAGCTAAAGGAATATGGGATCAGAGTCATTTTGTCAGATGTATTCTTGAAGGACTCAGGCAGGCACGTTCTAAGCCTTTAAACTATGGCAAATTGGCAGACATAGAACAGGAGGAGAAGGAAGCTCCTGGTAAATTCCTAGATAGACTAAGAGAAGACCTTTGCATATTCACTGAGATTGGTCCTGAAAGTGAAGAAGCAAAGGTGATCTTAAAAGACAGATTTCTCACTCAGTCGGCTCCAGATATCTGCTGTAAGCTGTTAAAACGGGTGTATGGACCAAATCAGTCTTTAGATACTCTGTTACAAATGGCTCAGACAGTCTATTATGGTAGGGAATATGAGGAAAAGAAAGAAAGGCAAAAAAAGACAAAGGGAAAGGCGGAAGCCTTTGCAATGGCTATGAAAACTTTCTCAAACAGCCTGAGAAAGATGCCCAGAGGGAACCAGGTGAAAAGGGATGGGATTGCTATTACTGTGGAAAGGAGGGGCACCTCAAGCAGGATTAACCTCAGGCATCTAAGCCTCCCCGGCTCCATGTCTGGTCTGCAAAGGACCACACTGGAAGAGAGACTGCCCTCAGAGGTGTAGGTCTCCAGGGTCAGACTCTCAAGACAATCAGGACTGAATATGCTGAGGGGTCCCCACACAAATTCCCATCCTAATTACACCTGAGGAACCCCGGGTAATAATAATTGTGGGGGGCCAATCCATCAATTTCCTTTTAGATACTGGGGCAACTTACTCTGTGCTTACTGAAGTCCCTGGCCCACTTTTTTCCAGATCCACTTCCATAATGTGACTGTCTGGACAAGCCAAAAGGTATTATTTCAGTTATTCTTTAACTTGCAACTGGGATTCTGTGCTAATTTCACACGAACTTCTGATCGTGTCAGAATCTCCCTCACCCCTTTTGGGGAGGGATATACTGAGCAAGGAGAAGGCAATGCCACCCCACTCCAGTACTCTTGCCTGGAATATCCTATGGATGGAGGAGCCTGGTGGGCTGCAGTCCATGGGGTCGCTAAGAGTTGGACATGACTGAGCCACTTCACTTTCACTTTTCACTTTCATGCATTGGAGAAGGAAATGGCAACCCACTCCAGTGTTCTTGCCTGGAGAATCCCAGGGATGGGGGAGCCTGATGTGCTGCCGTCTATGGGGTCGCACAGAGTCGGACACGACTGAAGCCACTTAGCAATACTGAGCAAGGTCCATGCCTCTGTTTTCATGAATAGAGAGCCCTCCCTTTCTCTTCCTTTAGTTGAACAAAATGTAAATCCTAGGGTATAGGCTGATGGAAAATCTGTGGATTGAGCACAAAATGCTATTCCTGTAGTTGTCAAGCTCAAAGACCCACACTTATTTCCACATAAGATGCAGTATCCACTGAAACCTGAGGTTAAAGAAGGGTTAAAACCCATCATTGAAAATTTAAAGGAGCAGGGACTATTAATTCCCTGTAAAATTCCTTGCAACGCTCCTATTTTGGGTATAAAAAAATCAAATGGTAAATGGAGACTAGTTCAAGATTCACATATAAAAAATGAGGCTGTAGTTCCCTTACACCCTGTGGTGCCTAATCCTTATACTCTATTGTCTGAAATTCCTGAGTGAGCCAAATATTTATCAGTAATTGATTTGAAAGATGCCTTCTATTCAGTGCTTTTGGTGGAAGGAAGTCAATTTCTATTTGTCTTTGAGGACCCTATGCAGCCAGCTTCGCAGTTAACCTGGACAGTTTTGCCCCAGGGATTTTGTGACAGTCCTCACTTATTTGGACTAAGTTTGTCACGGGATCTACAAAGCTTTAATAGCTCTGATGTGGTGATGTTACAATATGTAGATGATATTTTGCTCTGTGCTGAAACAGAGGAAGCTTGTTCTCGAGCCTCAGAAGATATCTTAAACCCTCTGGCAGGCTGTGGTTACAAGGCATCAAGAGAAAAGGCTCAGCTTTGTCAACAATCGGTTAGATATTTGGGCCTAATCATATCAGAAGAGACTAGGGCCATAGGCCCTGAGAGAATTAAGCCTATACTAAATCATTCCCTACCTATGAATTTAAGACAATTGAGAGGATTTTGGGGAATCACAGGTTACTGCAGCATTTGAATTACAGGTTATGGGGAACTTGCCCGGCCTTTATATAAACTTATAGCTGAAACTCAGCAAGCTCAAACTGACAAACTGGTTTGGTCTCCAGAAACTCAAAAGGCTTTTAAGATTCTTCAGACTGCTCTCCTGCAAGCTCCAGCTCTGAGCTTGCCCACAGGGTTAGAATTTATTTTGTTTGTCACTGAAAGAAGAGGTATGGCCTTGGGAGTTTCGATACAACCCCAAGGGCCTCACCAGCAACCTATTGCTTATCTAAGAAGAGAATTAGATGTAATTTCATGTGGGTGGCCCCACTGCCTAAGAGTAACTGGGGCAGCGGCTTTATTAGCACCTGAAGCTTTAATAATAATTAATGGACAAAACCTTACTGTACTGACTTCTCATGATGTGAGTGGAATCTTAAATTCTAAGGTTAATATTTGGATGACAAACAGTAGGCTTCTTAAATATCAGTCAATGTTGTTAGAAATCTCAAAGTTTGTGGAAATTTAAATCCTGTCACTTTCCTTCCTGAAAAAGAAAATGAAACACCTGATCATGATTGTTCCCAATTTCTAACTTTAAACTATGCAGCCCGGGAAGATCTTAATGGATACCCCATTAGACAATCCTGACATGGAAATATTTACAGATGGCAGTTCTTTTGTTCGGGATGGAAAGCATAAAGCAGGTTATGCTGTGGTGACTGCTGAACAGGTTTGGGGAGCAAAATCTCTCCCCCAGGGAACCAGTGCTCAGTTAGCGGAGCCTGTGGCTCTGACCAAGCTCTAGAGTCAAGCAAGGGCAGCGGGTAAATATCTACATGGATTCTAAGTATGTTTATTTGACTTTACATGCTCATGCTGCAATATGGAAAGAAAGACAGTTTAAAACAGCAACAGGAGAACCTATTAAGCACTTCAGAGAGATCCAGAGACTTTTAACTGCTATATATTGTCCTAAAGAAGTAGCTGTCATGCATTGCAAAGGACACAACAGGGATGGAAGTAAAGTAGTCGAAGGTAATCAGCTGGCTGACTGTCAAGCCAGAAAAGTGGCACTTTAAGAAAACCCCTTCATTGCAGACGCCTTTGATCTGGACTGGTCCTGTGAAACAGGAAAAACCACAACATACTGAGGGAGAATTAAAAAGATATGAAAAACAATGAACAAAGATTACTGATAAAAGATGGTTACAGTCCGAGGATGGACGATTAATAATTCCTAAAAATGCTCAGTGGAAAATTCTTAAATGTTTACATCAAAGTTTTCATCTGGGTGCAGAGAGTACTTACCAAATGGCTTTTTGTTTGTTTGAAGGTAAAAATATAATGAAAACTTTAAAGAATATTATCAAAAGGTGTGAGGTTTGTCAGAAAAAACAACCCAAAGACTGAAAAGCTAGCAAAATCTGGATTACAACCAAATGGGAAGTATCCTGGAGAGGACTGGGAAATTGATTTTACTCATATGCCAAAAGCTAATGGATATTCCTGCTTACAAGTTTGGGTAGATACTTTTACTGGATGGATTGAGGCTTTTCCCTGTCGTAGTGAACAGGCTAAGGAGGTTATAAAGATTTTAATCCATGAAATTATCCCCAGGTTTGGGCTGCCATGGAGCCTTCAGAGTAACAATGGCTCCACTTTTAAAGGTGCTGTAACTCAGGGGGTATCTAAAGCTCTAGGAATAGAATATCACTTACACTGTTCCTGGAGGCCCCAATCCTCAGGAAAGGTTGAAAAATCTAATGACATTATCAAAAGATATTTGCACAAATTAACTCAAGAGACACAGGACAATTGGATTAATGAGGGCTCAAACTGCCCCCAGAAAGGAGGGACTGTCCCCCTTTGAATGTATTTAAGGAAGGCCTTTCTTACGCACAGACATTGTTTTAGACCCTAAAGCCTTGGAATTAACTAGTTATATAACTCAGCTCTCAGCTTTTCAACAGGCATTACAGAACTCCAGGAGACAACTCCTGACCCAGCCTCTGAGTCAAGCAAGCCTCTATTTGAGCCAGGAACTGAGGTCCTCATATAAAACATTAGGATCTGGGGGCCCATCCCTCGAGCCCCTCTGGGAAGGCCCTTACCAGGTTATTCTTTCTTCTCCCACAGCTGTCAAAGTTCCAGGAATTGATTTGTGGGTACATCACATTCAAGAGGTAGCACCCTGACCAAAACTAAGTGACATCTTTTTTATGTCTACTTTCTATGCTCTGACTTTGTACTTTTCAGATGGGTCTGATAACCTATGTGAGCTTACTTCTGCTGACTCCAAATATCCTGTGTCTGCCATTTGATCCTCAAAACAGTGCCTTCCTGTCCTGGGCTCACTCCTTCATTGCATTCCACAACCGGTCTAACTGCTGATTCTGTGGAGCACACCCCTCTTCATCAGTGGAAGGCTTCCTGTGGTGGACGTCTCCACTTCAAGGAAAAGACTTTCTCCAAGTCTGTGAATACCTTCGACAACAATCACATGCGATGCCTCTTCTCCATCTGATGACCTCTACCAAAATGGACTAGTGCAACTTTGTACTTTAATTATGGACACAATGTGACTTTTAATTTTGATTATACATTGTCTCGGTTCAATGACTATTTTGCTACACATAAGGAAAATAGGTCTAGATCTAATGGTTTTTTACCTGACGTGTATCAAATATGGGATGAAGTTATATGGCTAACTCCTGGAAAAAGGACATTTAATATCTGCTAGCAGCCCCTATATGCGGGGAACAAACAGAGCCATCCCCAAAAGTTAGCCAATTACAATGATTGGAAAAAATTGGGATCTTTGTCTCAGGAAATATGCAATGTAATCATTCCCATATTTTCAAACCCCAGTTCAGGTCCTCCCTTTGTCTGGCCAGGCACTAATTAGGACTTGATATCTCAGTCACGCTGGCTTGCTTCAAATGGGACGTATTGGATATGTGGCTCTCACCTATGGGCATGGCTTCCCCCGGGTTGGATAGGGAGATGAACCCTGGGTCTAGCCTTTACTCACAGCTTTATATTTTCAGAGCTTCCAGAAAAGCCTACTTATTTACCCCACCTTAAAACTCTGTGGGCAAGGTCTGTATTTCACTGGTATGATTATTTGGCTGCGGTGTTTGTTCCCTCTTTGGGAACTACAGATGTTATGCTACGAGTGGATGCTTTGACTAATTTTGCTCAAGAGGCATTACAAGATTCTCAAAAGGTTATTTCAGCTCTTAATGTTGAACAAGCACAAATTAGAAAGGTGGTTTTACAAAATAGATTGGCTTTATATATTCTGACAGCTGCACAAGGAGGAACGTGTGCTATTATTCATACCCAGTGCTGTACATACATACCTGATATGAGCACGAATGTTACTCATTTTACTAAACACATGAACAAGTTGATTGGGGCCATGGATACTCCTGAAGCCTCAATTGCCTCACTTTGGGAGGTGTTAACTAGTTCCCCATGGTGGACAACTATCTTAATTATGATAATTCTAATTGTTTTGTTTTTGCTGTTTGCTCCCTGCATCTGTAAGTGCATAAGTGAATTTGTTTCTAGTCGCATGAAAGGTTTTAAGTTACAAATGGTTGTGTAAACTCCTGCCTCTGCTGAAGCTTCCTCCCACTACTACTTGGGGCCCCTGGATCAGATATCCTCAATATGAGGATTAGGAGAATATGTTGCCTCACCAATTTAGGGACAACGCCCCTTCTCAGCTTGGAAGCAGTTATGGAATGAGAATGGCGTCCCTTTTCCCTGCTGCTGCTGCTAAGTCACTTCAGTCGTGTCTGACTTTGTGTGACACTATAGACGGCACCCCACCAGGCTCCCCAGTCCCTGGGATTCTCTAGGCAAGAACACTGGAGTGGATTGCCATTTCCTTCTCCAGTGCATGAAAGTGAAAAGTGAAAGTGAAGTCGCTCAGTCATGTCTGACTCTTAGCGACCCCATGGACAGCAGCCCACCAGGTCTCTCCACCCATGGGATTTTCCAGGCAAGAGTACTGGAGTGGAGTACCATTGCCTTCTCCCCCCTTTTCCCTAGGCAACATAATTCTCCTAAAAGAAAAGGAGGGAATGAGAGGGTAACAGGCAGGAAGGACGGGGGTCTCCAAATGGAGGAAATAGCCTGCAAGTGTCAGATATTTTTATCTCTCTTAAGAGGCAGGAGGAAATAAATTAGCGATATTTTTTCCTTCTCTATACAAATTTAAAAGGAAGTTTCTCTTAAAATACTGTGTTGCCATTATGACACCTGGTTTCATCTGAAGTTAACTATTCTCAAACCTAGAGATAACCAATGCCTTTTTCTTATGGAAATATTTGTCTTAAGCTATGATAATGTACTATGCATTTACCCCAAACTCTGTCTTCAAGTTGGTTCCCCCTGTTTGCTCAAAACCTACTTGACAAACCAGTATGTTATACTCAGATATTGTTCCTCTAATCTATGTAAATGAGACTATTTGTATGGTGATCTGACCTTCTTCAAGATTCAAGTTAATCATTTTATGGCCCACCATGAACCATTTGGTGCCAAGATTATCCCAAAATGCATCTTATGGGTGAGGGGTCTGGTGCCATTCTGAGTTTTAAGACATTCCTTTCTTTCATTAGCAGACTGCTAGTGACTATATAATATCCAGCTGAAGACTAGCAGGGGGGCACTCTTTCTGCCCCCTTCTGATGTCTATGTCAGAAGCTTTCTCTATCTCCTTTATACTTTAATAAAACTTTATTACACAAAAGCTCTGAGTGATCAAGCCTCATCTCTGGCCCCAGATTGAATTCTCTTCCGGGGGCCAAGAATCCCAGCATCTTTGTGTTATTCAACAACAACCTTTCACCAGGAACTGAACGTCTGTCTCCTGTATCTCCTGCATTAGAGGTAAATTTTTACCTGCTGAGCCATTGGAGAAGATTCCTCTTATATTTCAGGCATATATCTTTACAACTATCAAATTTTTTCAATCATTATATCTTCTTAATTTAGTCCATTGTCATTATGTAATGACCTTCCTTTTCATTCATTGCAGCCCTTGTTTTAAAGTCTATTTTGTCTGATATGATTATTACTATCACACTTCTCTTTGTCTTTCTACTTGCATAAGCAGGCCTTTTCTCACCCCCTCATTTCAGTTCCCTGTTTCTTTAGGTCTGAACTGAGTCTGTTGTAAGCAGTATAAATATAATTTTTATCTTTGTATCCATTCAGCAACTCTGTTTTTAGGTTAAAGCATTCAATCCATTTATATTTAAAGTATTTATTGATTATTGACCTGTAGCCATTTTGTCATTTTGTTGTAGTTGTTTGTTTTTAGTTTTTGTTTGTTTGTTTTTGTTTTGTTTGCTTCTGGCTTGTCTTCTTTTGATAACTTTGTGATTTGAAATATTTGTGATTTGAAAATGACCTTAGCACTATGCTTGGACTCCTTGTTCTTATTTGTGTGTGCATCTATTGTAGATTTATGGTTTGTGGTTACCACAAGGTTTCTGTATATATTGATGATGATACTTCTTTTGTCTTTAAGCTTCCCTAGTAATTTTATATAAATAATTGGTCTGCTACATTTACTGTATATTTCCCTGTACCAGTGACACTTTCCTTTCATAATTTTAATATTTCTAGTTGTGGTCTTTTCTGCTTGGAAAAGTCCTTTTAACATTTCTCATAAATCCAATTTAGTGGTGCTGAACACTTTTAGATTTTGTCTGTAAAATTGTTTGTCTATCCTTTGAATCTGAGTGATATCAGCATTCCAGGTAGAGTAACCCTGGTTGTAGGTTTTTTTTTTTTTTTTTTTCATTTCATCACTTTAAATATATCAGGCTTTTCACTACTCACTTGCAAAATTTAGGTTGAAAAGTCATCTAATAGTTTTATGTGTTTCCCTTGCATAAAATTGCTTTCCCCTTTTTGTGTTTAATGTTTATCTTTAATTTTATCAAGTATATTTTTAAACATTTTGCCATATTAGTTATAATGTCTTGGTTGGACCTCTTTGAGTTTATCTTCTTTGGAACTCTGTGCTTTCTAGACCTGGATAGGGTATCTGTTTCTTTTCTCAGATTTGGAATTTTTTCAGTTATTTCTTCAAATAAGTTCTTTATCTCTCTTTTTTCTTCTTCTTCTGGGACCCTTTAATACAAATGTCTGTATGACTGATATTATCTCAGAAGTCTCTTAAACTAGCCTCATTTTTTAAATTATTCTTTTTCTTTTTTTTTTCCACAAATAAGTTCTTTATCTCTCTTTTTTTCTTCTTCTTCTGGGACCCTTTAATACAAATGTCTGTATGACTGATATTATCTCAGAAGTCTCTTAAACTAGCCTCATTTTTTAAATTATTCTTTTTCTTTTTTTTTTCCTGTTCAGCTTAAGTAAATCTATTATTTTGTTCAGTAGTTAGAATAAGAAAAGGAGTTAAGAATGGTGATGGCTAAAAGACAAAGAAGGGAAAAGCCCATAAAAATAGAACAAAGGAAGGTCCAAAGACCAGAGTGAGGACCTCAGATGAAACAAACAGTTCTCCTGGCTAGCCCAACATACATAAGGCAGGCTCAAGGGAAGAGAAAAAGCATATAAAATGAGGAGTGAAAATTGAACTTTTCCTTTCTTTCTTCTCTTTGTATTGTTGGGTTGACCTGCCCTCATGCCTCTAGGATGTATTTTCCTTTGCTTGCCAAATAAAACTGAGCTTTAACACTAGTCTGTCCATCACTTCAAATTTTTGCTGTGGTGAGACAGAACTGAAGAAATTACACACTCTCCTGACATATATGGTGTCATTTTTCAGATGTAACCTGGCTGAAACAATCTAGGCTCAGCCCCCACGAGGTAGTGGCCAAGTACAGTAGAAGTTCAACTTGGTGAAAGCTCCCGTGGTGGAAGCAGAATGTGAAGAAAACCCAACGGAGTGGAAGTGACCAGAAGCCCAGCATGTTGGAAACCAGGATAGCTAAAACAAACTCTGCTGAAAACTCATGTGGCTCAGTCTCAAATTCCAGAAGACTTCTGGTTAAGATAGGAAGTAGGTCCTCGATCCTATGATTGGAAGGACATATGACTAACAAAATCTTAATTCCTTTACAATTTCTTGTTTCTTGTTTCCTCAACCCCTTCCGTGAATAGGCAAGTGGCAGTGAGTGCAATTGAGGGGCTCAGGCAGGGGCTACTTAGGAGCTGTTGCTCAAAGGAGTGGGGATTCTTTTGTCCTTAATATTATTTATGCCAATTATCAGACATATGAGGACTGTGAGTAGAGGTCAGGTATTTAGCAGATTTTCTGACAGGTTATGAAGGGGATTCCTCAGCACGTTTTACTCACTGCTTTTTTCTTCCCAACCTTCAGCTCCTCTTTTCCAGGACTTGAGCCCAGCCAAAACCCACGGTGCCTAGTTTGAGGACCTAATGAAGCTTAGACTCTTGCTATCTCATTGCAAAACATTCAGTGAGAGACACAGCGATAGGTAAGAGGTAGATTTGTTTGGATTGAGACAGCAGCACACTCCAAGAGTCTGGGCCATCACAGAGGGCAAGTACAGTGGTCATGGAATGTGGTTTGGTTAGTTTTCAGGAGCTAGGTGATTTTATATGTTAATGAGTGGGAGGATCATTCCAACAACTGGGGAACCACTCACTCCTCAGGCTCTTGCCAGTGCCTTGGGACAGTCCTAGCACCTCTGGGTGTGTCATTTTGCTTGCAGTTTGAGGATCAAGGTTTAGTTGAATTTTACTTGTCATCTTGGACCCATTTGATTTTAATCGGTTTATGTTATGCCCTTGGGTTATGTCATTCTTCCCTGCCCCCTTCCTTCCTGTTTCATACTCTTCTCCTGAGCCTTGTCTGGGCCCAAAATGTTGCCTCTACAATCTTCTGGAGGGACAACCAGAACATAGCTACCCTTTGGGAAATTATACAGGGAAATACTGTATAATATTTAACCCCTATAGATATTCAGGCCTTCATCTTCCACGTTTCCTACAACATGTGCAAGAACAGCACCTCTCAGTGAACCTGCTAGGGTGGATGAAAGGCACTCAATGCCTGCTAGAAGTCCATCTGTTGGTGGCCTCCCTTCAAGGGCAATTGGGCTTCCAGGGATAATATTTGCCACTTTGGGAGTTTTTCCTGCAGGCTGTTTGGGCCCAAACCTTGCCACTCTTTTCCTAAAGTTACAAACATACCCCTGGATCAAATCTCAACTCCACTTTTATGAAACATCTTGTCTGTTGCCTCTGATCAATTTGTTCTGAAACTACTTCCTAACTCCTACAACCAGGACACTGCCCCCATGTAGGCAACATCACTACACTCTGCTTATTATTAAAATATTCTTAATGCCCCTAACAAGACCAGATAGCCCACTCCTTTGTCATTACTTCTGTTATTCCCTAAAGTGGGTCTATGACAATGAAATGCTTACCATTGGAGACACCCTAAACTATGCTTATGGAGGACTAGGGGAGCAAATCAGTGACTTGAATTCCCTCATTACAATAAGAGGATAAGGCTTATGGCTATTTCGCCAGGTTCCCTGTCTCAGGGTACAGGCTCAGATTGCTTTACATCATAATATCTGTTCCTATCTGTGGTGGACAAACCAACAATGAGTTAAGATTACAGCAACCTTAATCCTATCCAGCATTTGTCATGCTGGAGACCATGGGGATGCCCAACTCCAGCCTGGGGATTCCAAGAGGTAGACTTGCCCTTACCTGCCTAGAGGTCTTGTCCTCAGAAGGTTGTCATACCTCAACCTGCTTGGGGATCCACAAGTCCATGAATCCCAGGAGGTCGACATGCCTCAACTTGCCAGAAACCCAATTCTTGGGAGGCAAAACTGCCTTGACCTTTCTGGGGATTTGATCTCTAGCAGGCTGTCATGCTTCAGCCTGCCTAGCAATCTGCACCTTGACCCAGGGATGCATGGCTCTCAGATTGCGACAGTACTGGATAGGATAAGCTTAAGAAAGACTCACCCTTAAGAAAGTCCACCCTTGAAAGTAGAAGGAAGCCTATTAGCTGTGGGACTGTGCCCAGTTTCACCAATAATTCAGGAGTCCAATGAGAACTCCATTACCTTTCTGGAAAGGATAAAAGAGATCCTCCAAAGTTTACCAATCTGAACTTAGACTCTTACGAGGGATAGGTTATTTTAAAGGACAAATTTCTGTCCCAGTGTTCATCAGGCATTAGGATAAAGTTACCACAGTTACAGCAGCAGGACTCTGCAGCCTCTTTAGATGAAATGGTCCAGACAGCCACTGAATACCTTTTATAACAGAGAACAGAAACTAAGAAAGTCCACCCTTGAAAGTAGAAGGAAGCCTATTAGCTGTGGGACTGTGCCCGGTTTCACCAATAATTCAGGAGTCCAATGAGAACACCATTACCTTTCTGGAAAGGATAAAAGAGATCCTCCAAAGTTTACCAATCTAAACTTAGACTTTTACGAGGGATAGGTTATTTTAAAGGACAAATTTCTGTCCCATTGTTCATCAGGCATTAGGATAAAGTTACCACAGCTACAGCAGCAGGACTCTGCAGCCTCTTTAGATGAAATGGTCCAGACAGCCACTGAATACCTTTTATAACAGAGAACAGAAGAGGGAGGCCAAGGCCCAGGAAAGGAAGTAAAGGAAAGAGAAAAGGCATGGCCAGATCTGGCCACCCTCCAGGGAAGCCCTATGGCAAACCCCGACTCCTTGAAGGACAAGGCAGGAGGCAAAATACCTAATCTGTAGACAGGCTGGACATAAGACTCTTTTGGGCCAAAGTGTCCAAACCATGACAAGTCTCCTAAAACAGCTTGATATAAATGCCACCAATTGGGACATTGGGCAGCACTCTGACCTCAGCACCAGAGAGCCTCAAGTCAAGTGCCAAACTTTCCCTCACAATGGTTCAACAGGACTGGAGAGGCCCGCACCAGTCAGCCCACCTGCCACAGATAACAATGACGGGGCTGGAGCCAAGGCTGCACCTGGATGTGGCAGGTAGGTCTGAGAATTTCTAGGTTGACACAGGGGCTGGCTACTCTCTTCTAATCTCTTACTCCAGAGACTTCTCCTTCCAAACCTGTACTATTTTGGGTGCTACAGGAAAAACAATTACAAAAAGATTCACCTGAGTACTTTGTTACTGAGATGGACAGATATTTTCCCACCAGTTTCTGGTGGTCCCTGAGTGTCCTACTCCCTTTTTGGGAAGAGATTTTTCCTTGCCTTTGAAAGGTTGCAGCTACTGCAGTACTGATAGAAGATGCTTTAACTCTCTCCTGGGGACAAACTAGCTATTTTTGCCAGCCACCAAGTGAAACAACTCCTGAATGAGAGAGGCCATTTATGGATTTCTGATAAAAGAATCATCAGATATCAAGTAGTGCTAATGGAAAATCCAGGCCTGGCTATATCATCTTGTGAGCTTTTTAACCCAGCTACCCTTCTACCTATCCCTGAGGACTCCCTCCCCTTTCATTCTTGCCTACAAACTTTGAACCCCTGGACAAAATTGCAAGAGGGATTGTCAGAAGATCCTCTGATTAACCCTGAGGAAATCTGGTACACTGATGGAATCAGCTTTGTCTTTGATGGAAAAAGAAGAGCCGGGTATGGAGTAGTCTCCAATTTTGAGACCTAGAGGCTAAACCTTTGCCACCAGATACTTCAACCCAATTAGCTGAGCTCCTAGCCCTGACTTAAGCTTTAGAGCTAGTAAAAGGAAAAAGAGTAGCCCTTTATACTGAATCCAAGTATACCTTTCTGGTGCTACATGCACATGCTGCTATTTGGAAAGAAAGAGGCCACTTGACCACCTGAGTTTCCCCAATCAAGTATGGTGATCAAATCCTTAGGCTCATGGAGGCAGTCGATCTACCCGCTGAGGTTTCAGTCTCCCATTGCAAAGGACACCAAAAAGGCAACATGGAAGTGGAACGAGGGAACCAAGCAGCTGATCAGGCAGATAAAAGAGCAGCATTACAGAACAATGACCTAATGCGGGTTGCCACCTTAGTCCCAGAGACTAATTTGCCATAAATTCCTTCATATACTGAAGGTGAGACTCTTAAAGCTAAAAGTGAAGGCTTTCAAGAAGATCATATGGGGTGGTTCCAAAAGAAGGGACTCTTTTTTCTCCCTGGGAATCTCCAGTGGAAGTTGGTTAACTCCTCACATGCCACCACACATTTAGGGGAAAAGGCCCTCCAAAGATTTCTAGAAAGGTCCTTCAGAGGAACAGTCCTCCAAACGAGTATAAGCCAAATGGTCTCCTCTTGTCCCACTTGCCAAGTAAACAACACCTAAGGAGCTTAAAGACCCCAGCTGGTCCAGACTGTTCAATGACATAAGACCTATCAAGGAGAAGACTGGCAGATGTACTTCACTCTGATGCCAGTTTATATATGCCTATTAGGCATGATAGATACATTCACAGGATGGACTGAAGGCTTTCCCACCCACACCAAGAAGGCTGAGGAAGTGATTAAAGAAAGAAAGGAAAAAAAGACTGTTTTTTTTTTTTTTGTTTGTTTTGTTTTCATGAAATCATTCCAAGATTTGGTCATACAAAGTTACAATGAGCCATTATTTACCTTTAAGGTCACCCAAGTGTTCGCTAAAGCATTGGACATTACTTATTACCTCCATTGTGCCTGGAGGCCTCAGTCTTTAGGAAAAGTAGAAAGAGCCAACCAATTCTTAAAATCAATAATAAAAAGATAACTCAGGAGACCTCCCTGGGATGGAAGGAGGTTTTAGCAATAGCTCTCCTCCACACCTGCATTGCCTTTAAAGAACAGGTTGGCCTTAGGCTTTATGAGATGCTATATGGGAGACATTTTGTTTACATCAATGACCTCTTCCTAGATCCAGAGGCTTAGTCCCTCTGGTCTTATATGATAGCCATTGGGCAATTCCAAAAAGATATACACTTGTGGGGTGTTAAGTGGGACCTAAACGATTCTAAACAGCCATCACTGTATGTTGGTGGCTATTAATTAATAGAGCTAATCAATGAATATAGTAAAGTTGCAGGATATAAAATTAACACACAGGAATCGCTTTTTTTCCTATACACTAACAATGAGAAAACAGAAAGAGAAATTAAGGAAATAATTTCATTCATCATTGCAACGAAAATAATAAAATGCTTAGAAAGAAATCTACCTAAAGATACAAAAGGCCTATATATAGAAAACTATAAAACACTGATTAAATAAATAAAATATGACACAAATAGATAGAGAACTATACTATGTTCATGGATAGGAAGAATCAATATA
>SJYR01003956.1:0-18223 GCA_006410655.1 Kobus ellipsiprymnus
GGACACGACTGAAGCGACTCAGCAGCAGCAGTCACGTTGTTTACAAGCATTTTCTCCTGTTTTGCTTTGTCATTTCCTTGGCTGTGCAAAAGCTTTTGACTTTCATTAATTCCCCTTTGTTTATTTTTCTTCTTATTTTCATTACTGTAGGAGACAGATGTTGCTGCAGTTTATATCAGAGTGTTGTGCCTGTTTTCCTCGAAGCGTTTTGTAGTCTCCAGTCTTACATGTAGTTCTTTAGTTCATTCTGAGTTTATTTTTATGTATGGTTTTATGTATTTTTATGTAAAGAATATGCTAATTTCATTCCGGCCATGCAGCAGTGCAGTTTTCGCAGCACCACTTACTGAAGAGACTGTCTTTCCGCCAGTCTGTTTTCTTGCCTCCTTTTTCATAGCTTAGGTGACCACGGGTGCCTGGGTTTACCTCTGGGCTTTCTAGGTCCTGTTCCATTGATCTGTATTTCTGTTTTTGTATCAGTACCATACTGTCTTGATTACTGTATTTATGTAGCATAGTCTGAAGTCAGGGAGCCTGACTCCTCCAGCTCCGTTTTTCTTTCTCAAGACTGCTTTGTTTGGAGTCTTGTATTTCCACACAAATTGTACAATTTTTTGTTCTAATTCTGTGGAAAATGCCGTTGGTGATTTGACAGAGATGGCACTGCATCTGTAGGTCGCTTTGGGTAGATGCTGGCTTTCATGGTGCTGATTCTCCCAGCCCCAGAACATGGTGTACCTCCCATTTGTTTGTGCAGTCTTTGATTTCTTTCATCAGTATCTTGGTTTTCTGTGTACAGACCTTTTGCCTCCTTATTCCTGGATATTTTATTCTTTTTGATTAGATAATAAATGGGATTGTTTCTTTAACTTGTGTTTCTGATTTGGATTCTGTGTTGTTAGTGTACAGAAATGCAGTGGTTCTCTGCGTATTTTATATCCTGCAACTTTACTGACTTCAGGGATGAGCTCTGGTGGCTTTCTGGCAGCCTCTTTAGGATTTCTGTGTATAGTATCATGTCACCTGCAAATAGAGACCTTTTAACTTCTTTTCCAATTTTGGTTCCTTTCATTTTTTCCTTCTCTGATTGCCATGATAGGACTTCCAAAACTATGCTGAATGTAAGCAGTGACAGTGGGTATCCTGCCTTGCTCCTTACCTTAGGGGAAATGCGTCCAGCTTCCCACCAGTGAGAATGACGTTAGCTGTGGGTTTATCATACTTGGACTTTTTATTGTTGAGGTGGGTTCGTCTTGTGCCCACTTTCTGGAGAGTGTTAATTATAAATGGGTATTGAATTTTGTCAGGAGCTTTTTCTACAACTACTGAGATTATCATGTGATTTTTATTCTTCAGTTTGATAATGTGGTATATTACATTGATGATTTGTAAATACTGAAGAATCCTTGCATCCCTGGGACAGATCCCTACTTGGTCACGGTGTATAATTTTTAGTGGATTGTTGGAGTTGTCAGTTTGCTAGGATTTCTTTTGAGCATTTTTACATTCATGTTCATCAGTGAATTGGCCTGTAATTTTCTTGTTTGTGTTATCTTTGTCTAGTTTTTGTATCAGAGTGATGGTAGCCTCATAGAATGAACTTGGGAGTGTTCCTTTCTCTGAAATTTTTGGAATAGTTTCAGAAGGACTGGTTAACTCTTCTTTAAACGTCTGATAGAATTTGCCTGTGAAGCCATCTGGTTCTGAACTTTCGTTTGTTGGAATTTTTTTAAATTCACAGTTTCATTCATCACTTGTAACTGGTTTGTTCATATTTGCTATTTCTCCTCTTCTCGTCTCAGTCCTGGAAGATTGGGCCTTGTTGAGCACTGGTCTGTTTCTCCTAGGTTGTCCATTTTATTGGCATACAGTTGCTTGTAGCAGCCTCTTACGATCCTTTGTATTTCTGTGGTGTCGGTTATAACTTCTTTCTCATTTCTAATTTTATCGACTTGAGACCTAAAGGTTTACGAATTTTGTTTATCTTTTCAAAGAACCAGCTTTTAGTTTCATTGATCTTTTCTATTAATTTCTTCATCCCTGTTTCATCTACTACTGCTCTGATCTTTATGAGTTTTTTCCTTTACTAATTTTGGGTTTTGTTTCTGCGTCTTTCTCTAGCTGCTTTAGGTATAAGGTCAGGTAGTTTGAGATTATTCTTAGTTTCTGAAGTAAGATGTGTTGCTGTAAATTTCCCTCTTAGCACTGACCTTTCTGTGTCCCACAGGCTGCAGATCGTCAGACTTCCACTTTCGTTAATCTGCAGGTATTTTATTTCCTCTTTGGCTTCTTTCGTGACCCATTGGCTGTTTTGTAGCGTGTTTAGCCTCCATGCGTTTGTGTTTTTTAACAACACAAACACAAAGGTTTTTTTCTTATAGTTGATTCCTAATCTTGTAGTGTTGAGGTTGAAAAAGATGCTTGATACGATAGTTCTCTTAAATTTACTGAGGTTCACTTTGTGACCCTGCTTGTGATCAGCCCTGGAGAATATTCCATGTGTACTTGAAAAGATCGTGTATTCTGCTGCTTTTGGGTAAAATGCTCTGACAATATCAATTAGCTCTGCCTGGCCTGATGTTCACTTAAGGTCTGCGTTTCCTTGTTGACTTTCGGTCTGATGGTCTCTCCGCTGATGCGGGTGGGGTGTTGAGGCCCACCCTCCTGCTGAGTTACTGCCCATGTCTGCTTCATGGGGATCAGCATTTGCCTCGTCTGCTGCGGTCCTCGTACGTCAGCTGCAGATGTGTTTACAGTTGTTGTGTCTTTGTCTCAGACAGATGCCTTTGTTGTGTAGGGTCCTCCTTTATCTAACAGTTTTTATTTTGAGGTTTATTTCATCTGATATGAGTATTATTATTCCAGCTTTCTTTTGATTTCCATTTCCATAGAATTCCTTTTCCCGTCCCCTCACCCTAGGTCTGAACAAGTGCGTCTCCTGTAGACAGCATATAGATGGGTCTTGCTTGTGTATCCCTTCAGTCAGTCTTTTCATTGGAGCATCTTATCCATTTATGTTTAAGGTAATTATTGACATGTATGTTTTCACTGCCCTTTGGTTACTTGTTTTGAATTTGTTTTTGTACGTCTTTTTCTTCCTTTCCCCTTTTGCCTTCTTCTCTTGTGATTTGATGGCTAACTTTAGTGTTGTGTTTGGATTCCTTTTTCTTTCTTGTATCTGTTGTAGATTTTCAGTCTGCAGTTACTATGAGGCTTTGATGTAGCAGCCTGTGAATGAACAAGGTAGTGTGGAGCTGCGGGTCTTTTCACTTGAAGTGCACTCCCAGGGCCCTGTGTCTGCGCTCTGCTCGCCTCATGCTTGCTGGTTCGATGTCGCGTTTGTGTGCAGATCGTCTTCTGCCTTCACTTTTTGTCTTTGCCTTTATCAGTGAGCTTCCCATTTGTAATTTTCTTTTTTCTACTTGTGGCCTTTTCTTTTCTACCTAGAGAGGTTCCTTTAGCATTCGCTGCAACACTGGTGTAGTGGTGACGAATTCTCTTAGCGTTTGCTATTCCATAATTTTTTACTTCTCCATCAAAAGTGATTGNTTTTCTACTCGTGACCTTTTCTTTTCTACCTAGAGAGGTTCCTTTAGCATTCGCTGCAACACTGGTGTAGTGGTGACGAATTCTCTTAGCGTTTGCTATTCCATAATTTTTTACTTCTCCATCAAAAGTGATTGAGAGCCTTGCTCAGTATTCTTGGTTCTCCCTTTTCATCACTTTAAATAGATTGTGCCAACTCCGTGCAGAGTTCCTGCTGAAAAATCAGCTGATAACCTTATGGGGATCCCCTTGTATGTTATTTATCGGATTTCCCTTGCTGCCTTTAATATTTCCTTTTTGTCTTTGATTTGTCAGTTTGATTACCAAGTGTCTTGGCATGTTCCTCCTTGGGGTTATCCTGCCTGGGACTCTCTGCACTTCCTCGACTTGGGTGACTGTTTCCTTTCCCAAGTTAAGGAAGTTTTCAGCGATTACCTCTTAAAATGCTTTCTCCCGTCCTTTCCCTCTCTTCTTCTGGGATTCCCGTAATGCAAATGTGCATTTAATGTTGTTGCAGAGTTCTCCTGGGCTGCATCACTTTCTTTTCACTCTTTCTTGTTCATTTTGTTCCTTGGCAGTTGTTTCCACCGCTCTTTCGACTTGGGTACTCATTCTTTCACCTCAGTTACGCTGTTCTTGATTCCTTCCAGTGCTTCTTTCATGTCAGATATTGTATTGTTCCTACCTGTCGGCTCATTCTTTTGGTCTTCTAGCTCTTTGTTAAGCATTTCTTGTGTCTTCTTGGTCTGTGTCTCCTTCCCCTTGCTGAGATCTTGGGTCACCTTCGCTGTCATTCCTCTGAATCGTTTCAAGCATGTTGCCTCTCTCTAATTCACTCAGTTGTTCTCCTGGGGTTTTACCTTGTTCCTTCCTCGGGGACATAGTCTTCACCGTCCCATCTTGCCTGACTCTCTGTGAGTGTGGTTTCTGTTCTGCAGCCTCCTGGGCGAGGCTGGTCTCGAGGCCTGTGCAGGCCTGCTGGAGAGGGGGCCTGGTTCCTGCCCGCTGATGGCTGGAGCTGGGTCTTGCGCCTCTGGTGGGCAGGGCTGTGTCAAGGGGTTGTGTTGAGTGGGCAGCAGTGGGACTGGGCAGACTTTGAGCAGCATGTCTCCCAACAGGCAGGGCTGTGATCCCGTCTGTTGGTTGTTTGGCCTGAGGTGTCTGCCAGCTACTGGGTTGGGCCAGGTCCTGGTGAGAAAAGCCTGTCTGCAGGAGGGCTCAGAGCAGAGAGTACTGCTCAGAGCTCTGCCCCCCGTGTCTGTCCCTGCCATGGGCCGCATCTGTCCCCCTCCACGGGAGGGCCTGCCCTCCCAGCAGGCAGGCCTGGCTCAGGCTCCCGTGAGGCCGCTGCTCCCCCCGGGTCCTGATGCGCAGGAGACCTGTGTGTGCCCTCGAGAGCGCAGTTTCTGTGTCCCTCAGCCTTAGGGCCCTCCTGTGATCGACCCCGCTGGCCTCAGCCGGATGCTCTGGTGGAGCCTGCCCCGAGCCAGACCCCAGGCTGGGGCGCTTTCCCTCCTGTGTGAGGCTCTCTTCAGCCTGCCGCGGCACCGCGGCGGGTATGGGAGCTGGCCTTTCCACAGTTGTGCCTCGCTGCCCTCCTCACAGTGGTTCTTCTCTGCTTTGGCAAGGGGACCTCCTCAGTGGACGGTGCCGCAGGCCTGGCTGCAGGCGGAAGGCGGAGGCCCCCGCGAGGCTGCCGGCTGCCCCGCCGCCGTGCCGGGTGTCGTGGGGCCGTGCCGGGTGCAGCGTCTGCCGTCTCTGGCTCTCCCACCGATGACGGCTGCTCGCAAGGCAGCCGGGCTGCACGCGCCCCCTCCCTCAGCGCCCAGCAGACACTCGGAACCGCTGAGCCCTCTCTCAGACCCCGGATTCAGGCTGACACGGCTCTTTCCCATCCAGTCCCTCCATCTCCTGAAGGCTCCAGCTTGTCAGTGTTCTTCATAAGATGGGGCAGCCAGGAGCCCCCCAAACTTCAGATGCCCGGTGAGCTAATCCTCCCACAGTGAAAGTTGGAGGTCTGGTTTTGCCCGAGTCTGACAACTGTTACTAATCTAGGCCAAAATCGTGTTGGAGTTCATAGCACCCGTGTCCTCTTGTGGACCTCAGTGAAGCTTGTTACAACCCACGATGTTCTCCAGAAGGACTGCTGCCAAGACAGCGCTCCCTAACCCTGTCACTCCACTCTCAGAGAAGGACTAAAACCAAAGCCTGAAAGTAATTAGAGACTGGTTCTCCTTAGGAGCGTAAGACTTCTGCCAAAAATAAATAATTAAACCAAATGGTTTTTGCATCAGTAAGACATTACTGAGATATTACTTATATGTGTCTGTAATTGATTGACAATGTTGTATTAATCTCTGCTGTACAGAAAAGTGATTCAGTTGTGTGTGGATATATACATATATGTATGTGTGTATATATATATATGTATATGCTGTCTCTTATACACATCTAGGTGTGTATAAGAGACAGCTCACGGGGACTCTGTCTGGCTTGCTTTACGTAGGATGGTAGCCTCTCGGTCCGCCCGCGCAGCGGCAGCTGGCCGTGTCCGCCCCTCTCCTGTGGCCGCACGGTGCTCCGTTTGATCCGTGTGCGTCTCCTGTGTTGGTGGCACTCGGGTTGCTGTCTCTGGTCGCCGTGAACACTGCTGCCGTGAGCAGAGGGGTGCGCGTGTCTTTCTGAATTGTGGTTTTATTCAGGTTGAGATGGCTGGATGGCATCACAGACTCTATGGACGTGAGTCTGAGTGAACTCCAGGAGGTGGTGATGGACAGGGAGGCCTGGCGTGCTGCGATTCATGGGGTTGCAAAGAGTCGGACACGACTGGGCGACTGAACTGACTGGCCTGAACTCGGATATGTGCCCAGGAGTGGGACCGCTAGCTCGTATGCAAATTCCGTTTTNGACAGGGAGGCCTGGCGTGCTGCGATTCATGGGGTTGCAAAGAGTCGGACACGACTGGGCGACTGAACTGACTGGCCTGAACTCGGATATGTGCCCAGGAGTGGGACCGCTAGCTCGTATGCAAATTCCGTTTTTTATTTTCTGAGGAACCTCATACTGACTCTCAAGTGGCTGCACCAGCGAAGCTTGCTCTAACAGGGTAGGAGGGCTCACTTTTCTCCACACCCTCTCCAGCATCTGTTCTGAAATATTTGAATGATGGTCGTTCTGCCTGCTGTCGGTGGTGCACCTCACTACAGTTCTGATTTGCGTTTTCTGATAGTGAGCTATGTTGAGCACCCTTTCATGTGCCTGCTGGTCATCTGGAGAGGTGTCCGTTAGGTCTTCTGCCCATTTTTTCAGCAGGGGTGTTTGTTTTCTTGTTGTTGAGTTGTATGAGCTATTTGTATATTTGGAAATTAACCTTCTGTGGATCGCATCATTTGCCAATGTCTTCTCCTAGCCTGTAGGTTATCTTTCCATTCTGTTTATGGTTCCCTTTGCTGGACAGAAGCTTGTAAGTTTTATTAGGTTCCATTTGTTTACTTTCGCTTTTATTTCTATTGCCTTGGGAGACTGACCTAAGAAAACATTGGTATGATTTTTGTCAGAGGATGCTTTTCCTATGTTCTCTTGTAAGAGTTTACGGTGTCATATCTTAAGTCTTTAAGCCATTTTGAGTTTATTTTTGTGTGTAATGTGAAGTTGGGTTCCAGCCTCACTGATTTCCATGTGGTGGTCCAGCTTCCCCAGCACCACTTGCTGAAGAGGCCACCTGTTCTCCACAGTGTATTCACGCCTCCTTTGTTGAAGATCAGCTGGCTGTGTGTGCGGGCTTGTTTCTGGGGTCTGTGTCCTCTTCCACTGATCCACGTTTCTGTTTTTGTGTCCATACTGTGCTTTCTTGATTGCTGTGGCTTTGTAGTTTATCCTAAGTATTATTCATGTTTTCTGGTTGTGTTTTTGAAAGAGACTGTTTACATCCCCTTTCTGATACTTCATCGATAGTGCAAAGAAATGCAGTTGATTTCTGTGTGTTAATCTTGCATCCTGCTGCTCTGCTGAATTCTTTATCAGTTCTTCTTTTAACAGTAGTTCTGTGTGGAGTCTGGAGGTTTCTGCATGTCGTGACAGCTTTGCTGCTTCCCTTCCGATTCTTCACTGTTGAGTATTACATGGTTGTGGGCTTGGCATAAATAGCTTTTATTATGTTGAGCTGTGTTCCCTCCACAGCCACTTTGGTAAGAGTTTTTATCACAAATGGATGTTGAATTTTGTCAAGGGCATCACTGAGATGACCATGTGGTCTTCATCTTTCCTTTTGCCTATGTGCTTCATCACACGGGTTGATTTCATCACACGGTTGATTTCATCACATGGGTGATTTCATCACACGGGTTGATTTGTGTATGTTGAGCCATCGTTGTGAGCTTCAGATGAATCCAGGTAGGTCTTTTTATTTGTTGTTGGATTTGATTTGCTAATACTTTGTTTAAGAGTTTTTGCATTTATGTTCTTCAGATATTGGCCTGTAATTTTATTTTTTGCAGGGCCCTCTGGCTTTGGCCTCAGGGTGATGATGGCTCCATAGACTGTCTTTGGGAGTATTCTCTCTTCTGTCTTTGGCATGAGTTTGAGAAGAATCAGTTTAAGCCCTTTTTTGTCTGTTTGGGAGAATTTGCCTGTGAAGCCATCTGGTCCTGGACTTTTGTTTTTAGGGAGTTTTTAAAAATTAATGATTCTGTTTTGTTTGCAGTGATTGGTGTGTTTAAATTATCAGTTTCTTCTTCTTCCATTGTGGTGAGATGTGTGTTTCCAGAAACTTCTCCATTTCTTCTAGGCTGTTGAATTTGCTGGCATACAATTTTCATGGCATTCTCTTATGGTTTTTAGTATTTCTGGTGTATTGGTTTTCTTTTTGTTTTATTCGTGTCTGTCTTTTCTTGGTGATCCCGTTCAGAGGTTTGTGTAAGACATTAATCTTGATTTGTTTTTATCTGTGGTGCAGATTTACCTTGAAGACCTGAAGAATAACACTGATTTCTGAAAGTTAGACAGTCTGTGTTCCACTCCTTTCCCGATGCTAATGTCCTACACTTTCTTCATGTATTATAGGTAATCGATTGTGTTGTCTGTTTTGGGGAAAAGCTCTAAATCAAACTACAGAAGTGCTTGTTGCTAGGCAGGCCGCCCTTCCTGACCCATTTAAAACAGTGGAAACGCGGACACTTGGATCCCACTGATGTGGAGTTTGTGGTCACTCAGCTAATGTTTAATTATGCAGAGGTGTGCCTGGAAGATCCCTGGGCGAGGGCAGTGCTCACGTGGGATCGTTTCCCAGCGTCCAGCGTCCTCCTGCTCCCACCCTGGCCCTGTCCAACTCCCCCAGCTTCACCTTGGCCCCGCGTCCTCTCTGGCCCTTGTCCTCTGCCTGGAATCCCCGACCTCCTCTCTCTGTGCGTGGCTGGACTCAGCTCTGCCACCTGGAGACCCTGCTGACTGCTCCCAAGACCCTCGTCCCATCCCTGTGCAGGAGGGCGCCTCTCCTCTCCCAGGTCAGGTCTGTAACGGGGGGCGTTCGCAGTTGCAACTAGCAGGCTTCGTGGCGTAGAAGCCAGGTCCCTACAGTGTGGCCTCGAGGCGCCGTCTGCGGGTGCCACGGGGCCCCACGTGGAAGGCAGTGTCCTGCGCAGCCCCCTGGCCTGCTGGGGCTCAGCTCGGACTTGACACGTCCCTGGGCTGCCTGGGGGCACCCACCTTCCATCTGTGTCGGACGAAACGTCAAGTTGTTGCTCTGGAGAAAGGCTTTTGTTCTCAATTTAAAATAAGCTGAACCTTACATTTAAATGTTCAGTTGGTTACCTTCTCTACCACGTGTGGAGCACAACAGCTGTAAACCCGAAGAGTAACAGTTAAACGTGACAAAAGGGCCAAACTATTGGCCAGAGCGCGGGGACAGCGTCACGGGGGGCCGTCCTCACATCGACCCTGGGTCCTGCAAAATCAGGACGTGACTGCGTGAGGTCAGGGATCAGCAGCTGCGTCCCCAGAAAAAGCAGTGGGGTATCTGAGAGAATCTTCCTGGGAAAAGCTCGTGCCCCCATCCCCACTGCCCCAGCCTTAGGTGGTGATGGTCAGGGACTCTTTTCTAAGTGGAAGGTTTATTGAGGCCTTAGTGGTAAGAAGGCCTGGCGAGCTGTGGGGGGCGCTCCCTGGCTCTGGCTGGCTCATCAGCTGCCCCTGGGACCCTGGCAGAGCCCGTCAGAGTGTGGTAGGTGGCGGCTCAGAGCCAGTAGCCAAGATTCCCATTTACTCTGTGGCCTAGTCTACAAAAAGTGAAACCTAGATTTCTGTCCCTGCGTTTAATCAGGAAATGTGGATTGTCTCCACATGGGTGATATGCTGAGTATGTCTGAAATGCTGTCACTGCTCCACACTGTTGCTTTAAAGTGTCGCCTGTAACTTGTGGGCTCAGCTGCCCATAGTTTGGACTCCTGGTTTGGTTTGTCCGAAGAGAAAACGCACACAAGTTGTTTGTACTTAAGTATTTAAATTTCCCATGTTGACCCTGCCCTTGGGCAAGGCCCTCAGTCTCTCTACACTGTCTCTCAGCTGCGAAATGGAGGTAGTGATTGCACCTCTCTTGCAGAGTGGAGCGACTGGCAGGAGAGTGGTCTCTGTAAAGGGCTGAGTTCAGGGTCTGGCGCTCAGGAGTCACTCGGTAAATGGGTGCTGTTGTTCCCAGCAGACTGTTGGTGTGCGTGCCTACCTGCCTAAGTTTTGAAATATCATAGACTTTGTGGTTTCAGATTTTGGACTGTAATTATGCTCACAGTTCTTCTGAGTTGTGGGTGTAAGAGATAGAACGTGTTAGTTTCCGTAGCCCTCTTCAAGGAGGTTTACGAGTTTGGCTTGTGATCTTGAATACTCGTGAAATAGTGGGTTGAAGTGTATTCAGTTTCTTTATGAGTCTTGCATCACCCCAAAGAGTGACTAACCACAAATTACTTACTAAAACGCACTTTGTTTGTGACCACGTACTATTAATATTCCAGTTGAATAACAGTAAAGAAGCTGTAACTTCCTGTCGACCTGGCTTCTGTTTCCCAGACATCAGACGAAGGTTTGACAAGTTCAGTCTTGGGTTTTCGTCGCAGAAATGCTTGAGGAGGAAGGTGGTGGACTCCAGACCAGCATGCATGACCCCAGAGGTGTGCTCAGGGGAGCTGAGCTCGTGGAGACTTGCAGAGTGACAGGGAAGCTGAGGCCGTGGGCGCACTGGTGCAGCGGCTGGGGGTGAGGCCCACTAAGGGTGGCCGCCTCTCCGGGCCGGGGCCTGCTCTCCTCTCTGTCTAGGCCAGAGGCAGCCTCAGCTCACAGGCAGCGGAGTGGTGGTGCCCGCATGTGCACGGGCGCGTGCCCAGGGCCCAGAGGGCAGCGGCGCGGAAGCATCGGAGGCCGCGTGGAGAGGCGGCCGTGGTGCCCGGGGGCGCTGGGCAGCGGCGGGGAGGGCGCGCTCCCGGGGCGGCTCCGGCGGCCCCACTCTCTGCCCGCCGCCACCGCGAGGAGAACGGGGCCGGGGCGGGCACACAGGCGGGTTTCCCTTCGGGAGGTTAGCCCGCCGGGAGGAGAGCCGCAGGCCCCGGCAGCGGCCGGCGCTGCTTGGAGAGCCCCACGCAGCCCGGGGAAGCCAGGCTCCTGGCCGGGAAGGAGCGCGTCTGAACTCACATCCGCAGCGGCTGCCCGGGGGAGGTGTCACCGCCAAGATTCCCCGAGGAGATGCAAGAATCGGGGTCTTCAGACCTTCTCCTGAAGCGCTGGCCGCCTGAGGGTCTGTTCGGCCAGCCGCTCTCAGAGCCTGCGCCCGACCTGCACCCTGAGCTCCTCGCAGAGGGCGCCGAGGGCCAGCGGCCGTCCTGGCTGCTGACTCGGTCCTGGACGGGGCAGGCGGCGGGGCTGCCTCCGGCTCCTAACTGTGCACGTGGTTTGGGAAGCATTTCGTGGTCGTTTCCTCCCACAGTGTTAGGAATGTGCCTTATGATGTCAGGCGCCAGTTTCCTTGATAGGCTTTTGCTATTCCTGCTCTCAGTTCAGTCCAGTCGCTCAGTGGGTCTGACGCTTTGCGACGCCATGAACTGCAGCACGCCAGGCCTCCCTGTCCATCACCAACTCCGGGAGTTCACTCAGACTCCCGTCCATCGAGTCCGTGATGCCATCCAGCCATCTCATCCTCGGTCGTCCCCTTCTCCTCCTGCCCCCAATCCCTCCCAGCATCCGAGTCTTTTCCATTGAGTCAGCTCTTCTCATGAGGTGGCCAAAGTACTGGAGTTTCAGCTTCAGCATCAGTCCTTCCAAAGAACACCCAGGACTGATCTCCTTTAGAATGGACTGCATCTAGAATGGAATGGACTTGGATCTCCTTGCAGTCCAAGGGACTCTCAAGAGTCTTCTCCAACACCACAGTTCAAAAGCATCAATTCTTCGGCGCTCAGCCTTCTTCACAGTCTAACTCTCACATCCATACATGACCACAGGAAAAACCATAGCCTTGACCAGACGGACCTTAGTCGGCAAAGTAATGTCTCTGCTTTTGAATATGCTGTCTAGGTTGGTCATAACTTTTCTTCGAAGGAGTGTCTTTTAATTTCATGGCTGCAGTCACCATCTGCAGTGATTTGGGAGCCCCCCAGAATAAAGTCTCACACTGTTTCCACTGTTTCACCATCTATACACATCCATACATGACCACAGGAAAAACCATAGCCTTGACCAGACGGACCTTAGTCGGCAAAGTAATGTCTCTGCTTTTGAATATGCTGTCTAGGTTGGTCATAACTTTTCTTCGAAGGAGTGTCTTTTAATTTCATGGCTGCAGTCACCATCTGCAGTGATTTGGGAGCCCCCCAGAATAAAGTCTCACACTGTTTCCACTGTTTCCCCATCTATTTCCCATGGAGTGATGGGACCGGATGCCATGATCTTTGTTTTCTGAATGTTGAGCTTGAAGCCAACTTTTTCACTCTCCTTGCACTTTCATCAAGAGGCTTTTTGGTTCCTCTTCACTTTCTGCCGTAAGGGTGGCATCTGCGTTTCTGAGGGTGTTGATGTTGGGCACTGGGCTGGAGCCAGAGGCCCTGGGCCAGCTCTCTTACTGTTATGCTCCAGGGAGAACATTCCCTCTGTTGCTTCTTCCGTATCTCGAGTTGCACTGTTACGGGCGGTGGTCTTTATAGAACTTGGTATCAGGTCACCTGCTCACCACTATTTTTATCAGAGGCTCAGTCACACATTTGGTAATGCAAAGAACAATTTTGTAAAACAAGCAATACATAAATAATACAGCTAGCAGTGTTCGTAGGGACTGAAGTTGTTAGAAACATCTCCTGGTGTTGGCCAGATTCCAGGAGGGGATGTGTCGCTTTCTTCTTTCCTGCAACCATGCGGGGGTGGTCTGGGCCAAGATGTTTCCTGTGAGCTGAACGAAATCGCTCACCATGCAGGCACGGGAGCAGGGTTCCCTGAGTCAGACCATTCCTGTGTATTTAAGCCGTAGGCAGCCTCTCCTTGGCGGTTAACTTGCAGCAGAAGCGACAGAAGGCAAGGGTCAGCGGAGAAGCAGCAGCCCTGCTCAGGGGTCAGGCCCGTCCTCCGCTGCTCCCGCTGCTCGCTGTCGGGCCCCCCGCGTCTCGCGGGGAGGGCGGTGCCTGCTCTGGCTTCCTCCTGCTGATCGGAGGCAACAGCGGAGGCTCGCCACAGCGCGCAGCCGACCAGCCTTCAGCAGGCAGTGTCCTTAGAGTCTTCAGTGGGTGGGACAGTTCTCCTTCATTCTTTATCTACGATTATTCTAACCTGATGAAACCCTTTAGCCCTTTTGTTCCTAATTTATCACTCGACTTGGGCTTCTGGCTCCAGTTCCTACACAGAGCTATTAATTTTAACTTTCTGAGTGTTGGAACCACCCTAGATGCCTGTGTTATTCGCTTGAACAAGATTCAGTACATAGGCTGACTCACCCTTCTCCAGCTACAGTGAACTGGTCTCAGTACTCATCTTTTTGAGGAGCAGTCTCCAGTCTTCCAGGGGTCCACAGGCCCACTGCTCTCCGGGCCTCTCAGGAGCTGGGCCGTCTTCTATCGGCGTGTGACGGCCTCACGGCTCTACCCCAGCCGCCTTGACAGATGAGCGTGGGGTAGGCGACGTGCACGCAACGTGGTCCTGTCCACGCTGCGGTCAGCTCATGTTCAGGCACTTCTCTTTCTCCAGGCTTTTCCAGGCGACTTGGTGTCCAGGTCAGAAAGGCCTCCTTCAGTTGGACAGACTTGTAGGAGGCCAGCCGATGACCAGAGGTTAGTACACGCCCAGAGTCAGTGCAGTTAGCAACGGTTAGGTCTTTAGAGCGGTTACAGGTTCTCCCACCTGGGCGGACACTGGGAATGGCCCCCCGGATTCCAAAGGGGCTTAATTTAAGTCTTCTTCTGAGAGCCATTCTAATCCATAGCAGGGCAATCAACAAGGCCTTATCCCAAGTTAATCTCTTGACATATTTAAGTGGTGGTTCTTCTAGAATGTATCATTTCTGGCTGTGGGTCATGGGGCATCTGATATTTACCCAAAGGTAGATGGCGGGGATAAGCTTCAGAAATAAACTTGAGTGTCCTTCTTAATAATTCAGTTAAACTTTACAGTTATGTAACATGGCAGCTGGGCTTCCCTGGTGGCTCAGACGGTAAAGAATCCACATGCCATGCGGAGACGAAAGTTCCATCCCTGGGTCAGGAAGATCCCCTGCAGGCGGGCGTGGCAGCCCACTCCAGTACTCTTGCCTGGAGAATCCCATGGACGGAGGAGCCTGGGGGCTACAGTCACGGGGCCACAACGAGTCGGACCCACCTGAGTGACACACGCACACACACACTCACACACACACACACACACACACGCACATGCTCACACACACACACACTCGCACACACATGCACACACACACACACACACACACACACGCACCATGGCAGTGGGGAGCTGTCTGAGAAGTGAGTCCTAGACAACAAATCAGGCTTCAATGAGCAGAATCAGAATCTGATATTCATTGACACATCTCTCTAAAATTATCCTCATTGTTATCAAATATAGCCAAATTAAGATTGGTTTGTTTACAAAATGAATCTGGTTAATTGACTATATTGGCTCCTTTAAATTGGCTGTGTTGGAATTTTTCATGAGGAGTCTCAGACTGAAATTTTAAAAGTCTTCTCAGGGCCAGGAAAGCCATACCAAGGGCTTGTCCATTAGATTTTGCCTTACGGATTTCTGTGAATTCCTCCCTTTTTGAGATCCCCAAAATACCTTGAGATTTTTGCACCTGTTAGGAAGTAGTCCTTCCTAATTTACCTGATAAAGCTGCTAGGGACCTAGGAGTTTCCAGTATTTGGAGGGATCAGGTAGAGAGAAAAAAATATTTCCATTGTGCTTATAAAGGTATACTTTACCAAACTGCTGTAAATCATAATTAACTTAAGGGAAAAGGTTTCCTTAAAACCAAAAAATCACAACGATCTTCATTAGTTTACTCAGGCCTGTATACTTTGTTTTACAAAATCAGTTGTCTTTAGACTTTTAAAATACCTTGCCTGGTTTAGCATTATGATTTAAAAGTCATCTAAAACCTGTGCTTGTCAGAAAGTCCTTTCTGTGACTCTTCTTAGAGTTGAAGCATTTTGCACAGCATCGCCGTTAACTATCTGTGAATGATGAAGGACTTAAGGCAAGGTTGGAGATGTGATTATAATGCTTCTTGACTAAGAAATGGCATACAGCGTGCTCATCTGCGTGCTGGCCTTTACAGCGGCTGACTTCACGGTTGTGATTCTCTCTCCGCAGATCCTTCGCTAGGGGAGGCCTTCAGTGTCCCCCATGGGACAGGCCCAGTCTTGCTGCCTTCGTTCAGCTTCTGCTTATGGGAGAAATTCTTCTTCTTCTAAAGGATAACCTTGCTTGTAGGTTCAAGGTGGCACTTTTTCCCTTCCAGGATTGTGAATGCCCTTGCCATTCCCCGCTGGCCCGCGGCGCTTCTGCAGCGCCGTCAGCTGACAGCCCCGGGGCCCCCCTTGTGATCACTCTCTGTGTCTCGCTGTCTTCAGAGCCCTTCCTTGAAGCTTTGCCGTCTTCTCTGGAGCGCGTCTCAGCGCCCGTCTGCCTGGCTCCATCTCGTCTGGGCCCTCCGTGCTCCGTGCCGGACGCCCATTTCCTTCTTCAGGTTCGGGGTCTTCAGCCCCCGTCGCGTCTTTCTGGGCCGCCGCGTGCTCGCCGCGTGCTCTGTGCTGTCCCGGGTCTCGTGTTGCTCCTTTTTCTTCATGTGACTTTGCTGTGGACTGGGTGACTGCTCTTCTCCCCAATCAGTTACGCGCTCTTCGGCGTTACTCCCGCCGTGCGCAGCCTTAAGTCAGCTCCCGTCTGCGTGGAGGAGTCTCCTCGTGTTTCTCGGCTCCTCTTCGCAGTTACGGGCTCTGTTTACAGGAATCTGCACTTCTGACATAGCCCCGCGTCACGTCTTCAGCATTTTCATTTTCTCCTTCCTGGACTCGTCGTCTGTTAGATGGAGGAGGTTTGTTGCCTTGTTCTTTCCGGAATTCTCTTGGCCTTTCAGCTGGGTGTGGTTCCCCGCTTCTCACTCCCCTCCTGCTTCTCACCCTGGGTTTGGGGGCGCGGTGGTCTGTGGTCTCGGGGGCCGCTCCTATTTGGCGGCGTCCCGGGGCAGCCCGAGCGGGCCTGCTGCTCTTTCCTCAGTGCGGCTGTCACCCCCCCGATGGTGCCAGAGCCGCCTGGGTGCTGCGCCGGCCCCCTCTCCCCTGCCCTGCCCACCACCCTCCAGGGCAGGGTCTCCTCCCCGGTCGCCGAGCGGAGGCCCCCGGCGTGAGGCCGGTGGGACTGGGGCAGTCCTGCCGGGAACCCCCGTGTCCCTTCTCCAGACCTGCCCGCCTGGGCGGGGCCTGTGCTGTTTGTCGCTGGGGCTCACGGAGGACCCCGTGGCTGCGCTGCCCTGGGCACCCCTCCACTGCGGGAGTGCAGGCAGCTGGCCCTGGCGTCCCTCAGGCGCTGTGTCCACAAGGCCAGCAGCACAGATGCTCACACACCCACCCGCCCAAGTCAGGCCCCAGGATCGCCCTGGGCCTGCCCTGGGGCTGCAGCCCCGCAGCCCGCGGCCTCTGCGCTGCTCTCCCCTCTGCCGCCGACTGGCCTCGCGCTCCCTCCAGGCCTTTCGGTCTCAGCTGACGCCCACACAGGTGAGAGGGCTTCTCGGGGTGCCGGCACCTTCCCTCTTTTCCAGCCCCTTCCCAGGGACTCAGGTCCCATCCCTTTTTCTTTTTCTTTTAATTGGAGGCTAATTACAGTATTGTGGTTTTGCCATACATTCAGTGTCCCTTTAAAAAGAAAACTCTTTCATCCCATCCGGGTGCGTGGGGCTCGTTCTTGTGTCTCTGGGTGTCTCGTGCCTTTTGCCAGCATTCGGTGAGGCCTGAGACTGTTCCACACGCAGATGTGCTTTTGACGTATTTGTGGGAGGAGGGGAGTTCCACGTGCTTCGCTTCTGCTGTCTTGATGCCTCCCCCTGCATTTTAAGATAACAACTAAAATTGTAACACTATGCCAGGACAGGTCTGAATTTTAGGGATCCCATATAATTTCTAGAGTATCTATATTAATAGCGTTTACCCATACCGTATAATCCAAGGAGGCGCATCACTCATTTGATAGTGCTTCCCATGTACTCTAACAAACAATCCTTATTAGTTTAATATTTTTCCCTGAGAAGCCTTAAGGCCTCTCTGAAGGATCCCAAAGTTAGCTGGAGGTAAAAAAAACTTTAATTAAAATTTGATATTTGGGGATTTTTGTCAGAAAGTTTCAAAACAGTCAAATAAGATCGTAGGTCATTTTCACACAATACTTACTCCTTAACCAAAATAAGAAGAGCTCTCGAGAGCAAATACAAATCGCTTAAAGGCACAGAAACTCACAGCATCCGTTATCAGTGGCAGCATTCGGGAAAACTCTGTCCTCGTAACAGACAAAACAGAATCTAGTTTTGCACCAGCTTACTTTTACTAATGATTCATTTACTGAATTTAATCTAAACTTAGCCAGTTCTGACCATGCAGAAGGCTCTATTCTGGAAGCCTTCCATTACTTTCTGCATCCCTATTATTTTGCCTCTTTGTTTTCTCATCTAGAAACAACCATATGAACTTCCATCACTTAATTTAGGATAACTCTAAAATTGCATGTTACCAAATATCTGGAGAGATCATTTGTATATCAAAGGTACAGGAAGAGAAATGCAAATTCCTTCTCTCACTGCTCATACAGAACCCAGCCATCTTCGGGAATTTTCCCCCCAGTTCCCAAATATCCAGTTCAGGTCAAACAAACCAATGACAGGCACGGACAGTGATTATCACCTGCTCACATTCAGTCACTTTCAGCAAAACGAGGGGAGAACAGGATTTGGACTCAGGTACTGAGACACTCTTTCACATACATCCACACACACCCAAGATAAAAGCAATCGCAAAAGTCCCACTTTTTAAAATTTACTTGTAACTGGGAAGGATAATAGCTTTACAGAATTGCACTGGTTTGCACCAAACGCCAGCAGGGAGCAGCCACAGTTTGCCCATGGCGTCGCCTCCCCCCCCCCCCCCCCCCCCCCCCCCGTTTCCCCCCCCCCCCT
>SJYR01003956.1:18374-50449 GCA_006410655.1 Kobus ellipsiprymnus
ATTTCCCGCAAGCGGGAAATTCGCAGTGGCTGTCTGGTTTGCATATGGTCGCGTAAGTGCCCGTGTTCCTCTCCCCAAACATCCCACTCTCTCCTTCCCCCAAGTCCATTCTCAGTGTCTGGGGCTCCGTCGCTGCTCTGCTGATGGGTTCATCAGCACCATCTTTCTAGATTCCATACGTGTGTTAGCATGTGTCTTTCTCTTTCTGATGTCCTTCACCTTGTTTAACAGGGACTAGGTTCATCCACCTCATTAGGACTGACTCAGACGCGTTCCTTTTCATGGCCGAGTAATACTCCACTGTGGATATCTACCACAGCTTCTTTACCCATTCATCTGTCGGTGGACATCTGGGTTGCTTCCATGTCCTAACGATTGTGAACAGGGCTGCAGTGGACACTGGGTTACACGTGTCTTTTTCAGTTTTGATTTCCTCAGGGTATATGCCTAGGAGTTGGATTGCTGGGTCATATGGTGGTTTTATTCCTAGTTTTTTAAGGAATCTCCAGACTGTTCTCCATAGTGGCTGTATCAACTTGCATTCCCACCGGCAGTGCAGGAGGGCTCCCTTTTCTCCACACCCTCGCCAGCATTTATTGTTTGTGGACTTTATGCCGATGGCCATTCTGACTGGTGTGAGGTGATGTCTTATTGTGGTTTTGATTTGCGTATCTCTAATAATGAGTGACATTACTTCACCAACAAAGGTCCGTCTAGTCAAGGCTATGGTTTTTCCTGTGGTCATGTATGGATGTGAGAGTTGGACTGTGAAGAAGGCTGAGCGCCGAAGAATTGATGCGTTTGAACTGTGGTGTTGGAGAAGACTCTTGAGAGCCCCTTGGACTGCAAGGAGATCCAACCAGTCCATTCTGAAGGAGATCAGCCCTGGGATTTCTTTGGAAGGAATGATGCTAAAGCTGAAACTGCAGTACTTTGGCCACCTCATGCGAAGAGCTCACTCATTGGAAAAGACCCTGATGCTGGGAGGGATTGGGGGCAGGAGGAGAAGGGGACGACCCAGGATGAGATGGCTGGATGGCATCACGGACTCCATGGACGTGAGTCTGAGTGAATTCCAGGAGATGGTGATGGACAGGGAAGCCTGGTGTGCTGCGATTCATGGGGTCGCACAGAGTCGGACAAGACTGAGCGACTGAACTGAACTGAACTGAATAATAAGTGATCCTTGAGCATCTTTTCTTGTGCTTCTTGGCCATTTGTATGTCTTCTTTGGAGAAATGTCTGTTTAGGTCTTTTGCCCATTTTTTGATTGGGTTGTTTTCCTGCTTGACTTGTATGAGCTGCTTGTATGTTTTTGAAATTAATCCTTTGTTCATTGTTTCATTGCTATCATTTTCTCCCATTCAGAGGCTTGTCGTCTCACTTTGTTTATAGCGTCCTTTGCTGTGCAAAGCTTTTAATCAGGTCCCACTTGTTTTTTTATCTCGATTACTCTAGGAGGAGGCCATAGAGGATCGTGCTGTGGTTTATGTCAGAGAGTGTTCTGCCTGTTTCCTCTAGGAGTTTTAAAGTTTCCTGCTTTATATTTAGGTCTTTCATCCATTTTGAGTTTACTTTTGTGTATGATGTTAGGAAGTATTCTAGTTTCTTTTACACGTAGCTGTCCAGTTTTCCCAGCACTACCCATTGCATATTCTTGCCGCCTTTGTCAAAAATAAGGTATCCACGGGTGCGTGGGTCTACCGCTGTCTGGGCTTTCTGTCTTACTCCATGGTCTGTGTTTCTGGTTTTGTGCCAGCACCATCCTGTCCTGATGACTGAAGCTTTGGCGTGTAGTCTGAAGTCAGGCAGGTTGGTTCCTCCAGCTGCATTCTTCTTTCTCAAGCCATCTTTGGCTGTTTGGGGTCTTCTGCGTCTCCATATGGATTGTGAGATTTTTTGGGTCTAGCCTGTGAAATATGGCATTGGTAGTTTGACAGGGATTGCCCTGATCTGTAGATTACATTTGGTGGGGCCGTCACTTCCACAGTATTGATTCTTCCAACCCAGGAACACGGAATCTCTCTCTGTGTTGCCTGTGATCTCTTTCATCGGTGTCTCATAGTTTTCTGAATACAGCTCTTCTGTCTCCTTAGGTAGGTTTATTCCTAGGTATTTTATTTTTTTTGTTGCAATGGTAAATGGGATTGATTCCTTAATTTTTCTGATATTTCATTGTTAGTGTATAGGAATGCAAATGATTTCTGTGTATTGATTTTGTATCCTGCCACTTTGCTAAATTCACTGATTAGCTCTAGTGATTTTCTGATAGAATCTTCAGGATTTTTTATGTATACTATCATGTAGTCTGCAGTGAGAGTTTTACTTCTTCTTTTCCAATCTGGATTCCTTTTCTTTCTTTTTCTTCTCTGATTGCCGTAGCTGCTGCTGCTGCTGCTAAGTAGCTTCAGTCGTGTCCGACTCTTATGTGACCCCATAGACGGCAGCCTACCAGGCTCTCCCGTCCCTGGGATTCTCCAGGCAAGAACACTGGAGTGGGGTGCCATTTCCTTCCCCAATGCATGAAAGTGAAAAGTGAAAGTGAAGTCGCTCAGTTGTGCCCGACTCTTAGCAACCCCATGGACTGCAGCCTACCAGGCTCCTCCGTCCATGGGATTTTCCAGGCAAGAGTACTGGAGTGGGGTGCCATTGCCTTCTCCGGATTGCCGTAGCTAGCACTTCTAAAGGACTGATAAATAATAGTGGTGAGAATGGGCACCTTTGTCTTGTTCCTGATCTTAGAGGAAATGCTTTCAGTTTTTCACCATTGAGAATGTTTGCTGTGGGTTTATCATATATGGCCTTTATTATTTTGCTATGGGTTTATCATATATGGCCTTTATTATTTTGCCTTTCTATGCCCATTTTTGAAGTTTTTTTTTTTTTATCATAAATGGGTGTTGAATTTTGTCAAAAGCTTTTTCTGTATCTATTGATATTATCGTATGGTTTTTAGTCTTTCAATTTGTTAATTTGGTGTATCACATTGGTTGATTTGCATATATTGAAGAATCTTTGCATCCCTGGGATAAACCTGACTTGACCATGGTGTATGAGCTTTTTAATGTGCTGCTGAATTGTTTGCTGGAATTTTGTTGATATTCTTGCATCTGTGTTCTTCAGTGATATTGGTCTGTAATTTTCTTTTTTGTGTTGTCTTTGTCTGGTTTTGGTATCGGGGTGATAGTGGCCTCAAAGAATGAGTTTGGAAGTATTCCTTCCTCTGCAATTTTGTGGAAGAGTTTTAGAAGGATAGGGATTAGTTGGAGGATTAATGGAGGATAGCTAAAGATTTCCCAGTTCTGCAAGAATATGCCAGGAGACTGTAGGATGGAGCAGAGCTCTGATCATCCATACCTAAGTATTCACGCTTGATGCTATCAAATACCAAGCAAAACCAGGTCAGATCAGTCGCTCAGGGTCAGTTCCCTAGTCACAAAATGGGAGCGCCCCAACTGATGCCCCATCAGAAGTGAAGCAGAATGACCTTGTCCAAAGAGGAAAATTCCGACCAATGCTCTGCCGCAAGCAAAACCCACACAACGGGGACAGCACACACAAGCCTGGCACGCACGGGCTGGAGCGACTCAGCCCCCGCGGCACTGAGGGGCCAGCTGCAGCGCTCAGTTCCCAGCAGCCCAGTGCCCTGGGGTGGTCCGCAGCTGTCAGGGGCACTGCCTGTCTCATCCCCAGAGTGAAATGCACCCTGGAGGCCGCTGGGACTCAGGGAGGGGCTGCCTCCGCCTGGGGTCAACCCGTCACGGGCACAGGCTCCTGGCTGGCCTGTGAAGATGGCTGCGGACGTGTCTGCGTGCCTGACACACAGTGAAGCCGGACGGTACGACACGCTGGAGTCTGGAGCAGAGGAAGCTTTCCTGTAGGGTCATGCAAGAAGAGAGCTGTGTCCACAAACCCCAAACTCTCCAGAGGGTTTCAGCAAAGCATTTTTATTATTATTTTTTTTTTAATTTAAATTTATTTAATTGGAGGCTTTAAAATATTGTATTGGTTTTGCCATACATCAATGTGAATCCGCCACAGGTGTACACGTGTGCCCCATCCTGAATCCCCTTCCCACCTTCCTCCCCGTACCATCCCTCTGGGTCATCCCAGTGCACCAGCCCCAAGCATCCTGTATCAAACCTGGACTGGAAATTTGTTTCATATATGATATTATTAAACATGTTTCAGTGCCATTCTCCCAAATCATCCCACCCTCGCCTCTCCCTCAGAGTCCAAAAGACTGTCCTATACATCTGTGTCTCTCTTGCTGTCTCGTATACAGGGCTATCATTACCTTCTTTCTAAATTCCATGTATATGTTAGTATACTGTATTGGTGTTTTTCTTTCTGGCTTACTTCACTGTGTATAATCGGCTCCAGTTTCATCCACTTCATTAGAACTGATTCAAATGTATTCTTTTTGATGGCTGAGTAATACTCCATTGTGTATATAAACCACAGCTTTCTTATCCATTCATCTGCTGATGGACATCTAGGTTGCTTCCATGTCCTGGCTATCTTTCTAAATTCCATGTATATGTTAGTATACTGTATTGGTGTTTTTCTTTCTGGCTTACTTCACTGTGTATAATCGGCTCCAGTTTCATCCACCTCATTAGAACTGATTCAAATGTATTCTTTTTGATGGCTGAGTAATACTCCATTGTGTATATAAACCACAGCTTTCTTATCCATTCATCTGCTGATGGACATCTAGGTTGCTTCCATGTCCTGGCTGTTGTAAACAGTGCTGCGATGAACATTGGGGTACACGTGTCTCTTTCAATTCTGGTTTCCTTGGTGTGTATGCCCAGCAGTGGGATTGCTGGGTTGTATGGCAGTTCTATTTCCAGCTTTTTAAGGAATCTCCACACTGTTCTTCATAGTGGGTGTACTAGTTTGCATTCCCACCAGCAGTGTAAGAGGGTTCCGTTTTCTCCACACCCTCTCCAGCATTTATTGCTTGTAGACTTTTGGATCGCAGCCATTCTGACTGCTGTGAATGGTACCTCACTGTGGTTTTGATTTCCATTTCTCTGGTAATGAGTGATGTTGAGCATCTTTTCATGTGTTTGTCAGCCATCTGTATGTCTTCTTTGGAGAAATGTCTAGTTCTTTGGCCCATTTTTTGATTGGGTTGTTTATTTTTCTGGAATTGAGCTGCAGGAGTTGCTTGTATATTTTTGAGATTAGTTGTCAGTTGCTCAGCAAAGCATTTTTAAAGGCCAGGGGAGGGAAGGGGCCCCTGGGTAACGGACTGCTCATGCACAACTCTCTGACCGACTGGGGGTGTAAGGCAATAGGGCAGTCACAGGGGTTAACGCTATCAGTCCTTAGGCTCCAGGAGGCCGGGGGTGGGGGGGCAGGCGGGCTATGTGCTCACGGTCATCAAGTAGTTAACATCTTCCATTTGGTGGTGGTGGGGGGGGTTCACATCTGTGAAATAATTTAGGAAATGGGCATCAGATACAGTTATCTGGGTGCTTCAGAGAGGAGCTAAAGCAGTGGATGGGGGTGGGAGGGAAGTCCTGTCTGGGGAAGGCCCCACAGGATCCTGCCTGGTTACATTAGTGAAGGCTGTTCCTGCATGGACAGGAAGCTGAGCAGGAAGGGGCAGCCTGGAACCCACCATCCGAGTGAGCCTTCAGATGGGGGCTTTGGCTCCAGAGCAGCCTCGAAGTCCTTGTGGGCCCCAGACATGCCGAGCTCCAGCCACTCGTAACTGCACCCCCGTTTTCCTGAAGAGGAACAGCACTCGACACCCGGTGCCTCCTTCTGAATGCCCTCTTCCTCTTCCCTCCGCTGTGTGTAACGTGAAGGAAGGTGCCAGCCGGCCCCGGGGCAGCAGGTGGCCGTCTCTGCTCTCCACCCTCAGCCACGGGGTCACCACACGTGGTGGCTGAGGGCGGGAGAGCCTCTGTGGCCACACCGGTCACGCACCTCAGGAGGGCCCTCCATTTTTCTGATAGTTTGACAAGAAGGCTTTGACAAACTTACCTGAAATAACAGCATCCCTGATGTTTTAGCTGAGTAAGAGCAATGAATCGTGATTAAAAGCCGCACACCTCCGATAGGCTGTGAGACGCTTTTATTGATAACGAGGACATCTTTTGTGGCCCCACAGTGAGCTTGTTGGCGGGCCCACTGCGGGGCGGCTGCTGGCTCCGGTGCTTTGCACCTGCCGAGGCCATTCCTTCCCAGCTGCTCCAGCCTCTGCCCCAGCCTGGGGTGAGCGGCGGTCAGCGAGAGCCCTGCCTTCAGCTACATCATCTAAAGATTATTTTCTAAATGAGAACCTTAAATATTTGACCTGTAAGGTTGTTGTGAGTCTTTCAAGGTACAAAGAAAATGGAATTAGTTATAAAACTGGAGGCAGGAAGTGTGAAACCAAATAGCATTTCAGTTTCTCAGGTGAAAACACTGCCAAGCCAGTGTGGTCGGTGTGTCCAAGTCCAGAGCCCCTGGGTCGTGGGTGAGGGCATTTTCAGTGCCCATTGCTCTTCCGCTGGGCTCTGAGGTGACGGAGTGAATGCATCGCAGTGAGCGCCCTCCCGGCCTCAGACCCTGCTCTGCTCGGCCTCGTCCCAGCGCCAGGTCCGGGGGCCTGGAGCTGCAGGCGCGCAGGGCAACGTAGGAGTGAGGGGGTGAAGCCCGGTGGCTCCCAGGCCTGGGTTTGTCACATGTAAGGGTCCTTGCTGTCGCTGCTGGACAGTGGTCTGGTCTGTTGACAATGTTGTGATGACTTGTCTGAACCTGAGAAATTTAAGACTCAAGCAGATAAGGAACTCTTGTTATACCACCTTAATTACCCTAGACCATCTGGAGAATTTTGTTTTTAAAAATTCTGTCATCCTACGGTAGATCTATATATATACTGATATGGAAAGATTGCCAAGACGTGACTTTTGGTGGAAAAAAGTAAAGGAAGCTGAAGAAAAATATAACTGCTTGATTCCATGTATGTAAAAAATAAAGTGCCGCAGAAGACGGAAAGGGCTGGACAGGCAGCACGCTGGGCTCTGCTGCCGAGAACTGCGAGAGCAGACTTTTGCTGTTGCTAAAACTGACCTTTTGGAGTCAGTGCTCTCAGAAACGAGTGCGCCCTCCTGAGGCATCAGGCGTTTCTGCCTCAGTGGAAGCCCTGCTCACACTGTCTCTTTGCGTGTCTCACCCCAGGGACAAGCCGACCTCCTGAAATACGCCAAGAGCGAGGCCGCGGAGAACCTGAAGCAGATCTACTACGCGGCCGTCTCCTGTGGGCTCAGCAAACCGGGCACGGAGAGCGCCGACGCCCCGAGGCCGCGGCGGAGCCTCGAGGCCATACCCGAGAAGGCGGACGCCGAGACTGGAGAAGGAGGGGCTCCCTAGATGCTCAGTCTGTGACTCGAGGACCAACTGTCCGCCGGATGGGACACCTGCTTTGCACTCACTAATGAAAATAATATTGGGGATTTTAAAGCACAACTGGAATAGCTAATTGCAGTCTATTAAAACTGTGAATGTATGTAGCAACCCTGCTTATGGAGGCAAATAAACTCTTTAACAAGAAATTCTCTTCCTGGCCCAAATATGCTGTGTTTATATACAAAGACGTCACAATTCAGTTCCAATGTGAACAAGAGACTAGCCACGCTTGTTCCACTGGATACATTTTCCTAACAGAACACAGTGTCTCAGGACGCAGATGCACTGTATGGTCCAATTGCGGGGGGGCGCACGCGAACCAAATCCTAAAACAAGTCTTACTTACTTATGTATGATTGCTGGGACCTCTGGGTTCTGGAAGATTCTGGCAGCATGCCTGCTGAGAGCCAGAACGTGCAGAGGCCACGGGCTTCAAGGGCACTGCGGGGGGACAGCCACTCCCGGAGGGAGACCCCTGCTGGGTGCGCAGGCTGTGTAAAGGCCACCGGTGTGGCAGCGACATGCTGTACATAGCTTTTCGCTGTACGAAGCAGTGGCCACATTAAAAAGGCATTTGATGATATTTCTCCAACAGCAGTAGGTGCATTTAATGAAAGTTTAACTTTAAAAATTTCCAGTTCAAGGTAATTCTACTAAGAGTGGCCAGCGACTTGGTCAACAGCTTTGTCAGAAGCGTGTCTGGTTTGGCCTTTTGCTTTCGGTACATACAGTGGCCCTGACTTTACGCAGTGGGCACTGTCTGTGAAGCCACCAACACCTCGCCCCCGTCTCCACCTCTCAGGTCCTGCGGGGCGCGCCTGGACCCCGTGCGGACCGTAAGCCAGCGGCGCGTGGAGCGGCTGCAGCAGCTGCCGTGTTCCTCCGGCCAGCCGAGTTGTTAACACCAGACTTTATTTTCCAGATCAGTGAAATGCCACACTATTTTGGAAAAGCTTCTGGACACTGCAGCCTAATGACTGCTTCTCCCAAACCAAACTGCTTGCAAATTTTGGAAGGGTAAAAGGTTTCTACATCCTCAATAACTGCTTTTTGATTTGTCCATTTTTTTTCAGCCACTCGTAAACTATGTGGGATCTGCACTGTGGCGCCTCACTGTTTGCTCATGGCATCTGCTCAGGCTGATATACTGAATTTATTTCTGCCCCGACCCTGAAATATCCTTTTAGAGAATAAGTCCTCGGCCTGGCTCTTATCATTTGCCTGTTGATACTGTGCTCAAATTAAGGTGTGCGTCTCCACTGGTCTTCACTCAGTATCATTCCAGTTAGAAAATTAAACCTGTTACTTGAATAATAATAGTGCAGTTTCCTGCTCACACAAGTGAGCAGCCAGCCAGTAACCGAGGCTCTTCTTCTGAAATGAACTCTACATGGAAAAACAAGACGAGTAGAAAACAGTAAAAAATTAAAAGTAGATTTGTAGACTGAGAAATAAAACAATGTGTCATTTAGATTACTGTTAGCAATCCTTGAACTTATCTGGCTGGTAAATAGCAATATTCACTGAAAATCCAGAAATCATAAAAAAAGACTTAAAATATTAAGAAATTGCTACATTTATAGTAACAGAAGGTATTAGCTAGTATGTGACTTAAATGACAGAGCAAGGCACATGTCATTTTGGCTGTTCACACAGGCTTTTAGCATCAGCAAAATTGAGAACCGGAGATCATTCCATCTGACACTTCCTTTCCCAGATGCAGGGCTGCGGACAAAAGCGGCGAAGCAGGCTGCCCGCACTCAGAGTCTGGCAGGGGAGTGACCCAGCTGAGGGTCAGTCTGGACTTCCACACTGCAAAGGTCAACCCTCTTTTGACCTTCTCTTCAAAGGGATGAGCCAAGCGACAGGGGAAAGCGGGGCCCCGGGAGCTGGCCCTGCTCCTGGAGCGGGGCGCCGACGGGCTCGCGGCCTTCGTTTCCGACGCTCAGATTCTGACGGTGAAGGCGACTGTCCGAGGAGGGCGCTGACGGCCGGTCCGTGGGGTCTGAGGCTGGAGAACGCTGGAGCCCTGCTGCGCTGCCCAGGGGAGGCTGGAGGCCCGCTCCCGCTCCCGCGACGGCGCCGGGAGTGCGGAGGCGGCGGCGGCAGCGCGCAGGGGCGCCTCCCGGGGCCGCCGGGCGGCCGGCGGCCGTCAGAGGTCCAGGGGGCTCACAATGGTGAAGCCCGAGTCCTTGCTGTGGCCGCTGCTGTCGTCTTCGGGGCTGGAGCTGGGGTTGCTGGACGAGGCGGAGGCCGGGCCGGTCAGCGGGTCGGAGAACACGAGCACGGGCCGGGCGGCGCCCCGGAGCGGCCGCAGCGGCTGGGCCTGGCCCGCAGGGCTCAGCCCGGCGCCGCGCTCCTCGCAGTCCTTGGAGACCAGCACGAAGTCGTCCGCGCCCGGCCGCTCCCGGCGACCCGGGGCTGCTGGCGGAGCCTGCAAAGCGGTCAGGGCCGGAGGGGCGCGGTGAGGGGGCGCTGGGCGGGCCCTGGGTCCTCCCGCGGGCTCGGGGGCTCCTCCCGTGGGCAGGGGGCCCCTGCGAGGGGTCTGGGTCTGCCCCCTTCCCCCTCTGCTGGAAGAGCACACTTAGAGCTGAAAGAGCCCCATTTGAAAATGCCGTTCGCTTCTTTAAAATCATTAAAAAAAATACAGCTTGTAAGCATCTGGATGCTACTTTTTGAGAAGGTAACTTGGATGAGATTTTGCTAAAATATTCACTCCCTGGGCCTTCACAGAAAACGTTCCCTGACCCAGGTGGCTTACGGGGTGATGGCACTGAGAAGTCCCTCCCCCTGAAGGCCAAAAAGCTTCCGGCCAAGTGAAGGACACTCGAGACGGGGAAGAAGGGTCGGCAATGGGCAAGGAAGGCCAGGGCTGCAGCCAAGCCGGAAACAGGCAGAGAGCCGGCTCTCCGGGCCTCCTAAGGGACCGGCACAAGCCCAGGCCGAAGCTGCTGCTGCCGGCGTGCAGGCTGCGCGCCGCCCAAGCGTGGGAGCTGCCAGTCCACAGCGGAAGGCACGCCCCGCGGTGAGCGCCCCCAGGGCGGCCTGCCCCGCCCCGGGAGCCCGTGGTACCTGCTGGGCGGCGCCGCTGGAGCAGTAGTGGTCGTCTGAGATGCTGATCTGCTCGTTGTCCTCGGCCTCCAGCTGGCTCTGGTTGAAACGCAGGGAGCCCTTCAGGATGTCTTTGATCTGATTTCAAAGAAGATCATCCATGAGAAAGACCAACTGGTCTGCCTCTAAGTGTCACCTAAACCTCAGGTAATCTGACCCCGACTCCACTGACCAGTCTTGTTTTGTTTTGCTGTGCCTTGCTGAGGCTTGTGGGGTCTCAGTTCCCTGAGCAGGGACTGAACCCGTGGCCCCTGCAGGGGGGCGCGGAGTCCTAACCGCCGGGCCGCCAGGGCTCCCCTGGCTGGCCTTCTCTGGTGTGGGTGTGGATACACGGCCGGAAGAGAGAACAAAAAAGCACTCAGCTCTGCCTTACGGACGACTCTGAGCCGTCCCAGCCTGCACGGCCAGGCCCGCGTGGGGACAGGCGTGGGGCGGTCTCCGGGGTCCTCCTGGGCAGGGGACACCCCGCGTCCACCCCGGCCCAGGGAGCGCCCTTGGCTCCGGGGGGCCCACCGGCTGAGGGCCAGTCAGGGGGGCTGACGGTGAGAGCCTGCACCCCTTCACGGACTGTGCTGCTCCGCCTGTCCGCCAAGTACGACCCTTGAGGGGCCCAGGCTGCTTAGAGGAGGAGGTTCTTTGGGCCTTGTGCTCCCAGGACGTCCATGCGTCTACAGGGGCACGACTGGACTTGAGCGGGACGCACCCCCGGCAGCAGTGTCGGAGAGGAAGGGGTGAGGGCTCGGGGGCAGGGGGACCGAGGACCAGCCTGGCTGCGGGCTGCTCAGACGTGACTGCTGGGAGGAGCCGGGCCATGCAGGAGGGGTCCGTGTGGAAGGCAATGTGGGCGGGACGTCCGTGCCCGGGGCGCCCTCCCCCCAGTGACAGGCACAGGCTGGCCTGGGTGACACCAGGTCAGGTGAACGGACATACCTGCTTTAGTCCGGCCAGGGAAACCAGAATCTGATCCTCCTTTTCCAAATTCTCCTGTAGTATCACATCTTGAATATTTACTGAAAAATAAAGGAATGACATTTTATAACTAATGCCCTGAGTATACACCATCCCTTCAGACCGGCCGGGGAATTCCTCTACCACACCGCACAGCAACTCTTTCTACCGAGGATGCTCTGCCCAGCCAGACACAGGGCAGGGGCCGGGTACAGGAGAGGGGGCACAGAGCCCGGGACACAGAGCCCCCCACCAACGTCCCATGAACGTGTTCTCGCAGTGACAGGAGTGTCTTACTTCCGCTGAGAGCCCAGAGCTGCCCTTGCTGACCTACGACAGGGTGGACTGCATGGAACATTCACCCAACGTCTCCTCGAGGCTCCCTACACTTACCGGGGTTCAGTGCTGTTAATTCACCCCTCTGGCTAAAGACCAGGTCCTCCTGGTGACAGAAGTTAAAGAAACTATCTAAGAACAGTGGACACAGTGGCAGATTTTATTTTCTGGGCTCCAAAATCACCAGACGTGGACTGCAGCCATGCAACTAAAAACGCTTGCTCCTTGGGAAAAAAGTTATCGCAAACTTAGTGTATTAAAAAGCAGAGACGTCACTTTGCCGACCAAGGGTCCACATGTGGCTCTTCCAGTAGTACGGATGTGACAGCTGGGCCATAAAGAAGGCTGAGCGCTGAAGAACTGATGCTTTTGAACTGTGGTGTTGGAGGAGACTCGAGAGCCCCTTGGACTGCAAGGAGATCCAGCCAGTCTATCCTAAAGGAAATTAAGCCTGAACATTCATTGGAAGGAATGATGCTGAAGCTGAAGCTCCAATACTTTGGCCACCTGGTAAGAGCCAACTCACTGGAGAAGACCCTGACGCTGGGAAAGACTGAAGGCGGGGGAGAAGGGGACGGCAGAGGATGAGATGGTTGGATGGCATCACCGACGCGAGGGGCATGGGTTTGAGTAAACTCTGGGAGTTGGTGATGGACAGGGAGGCCTGGCGTGCTGCAGTCCATGGGGCCACAAAGAGTCAGACACAACTTAGCAACTGAACAACAACAATCTTTAAAAAATATAAAAGGTAAAGTAAGTCGTCAATTCAACATAACGGTAAAAAGAAAAGGACAAACCCACGGCACTGTGCTTGTCGCCAGAGAGCGATGCCTGGGGGTCAGCAAGACTTAACCCCATCACCGGAGCTGTCTCTCTGTGTCTGCATGAGGCCTGGCCTCCACGCAGACTTGACCCGAAGGCCCGCTGAGCCAGCTCTGAGTCGCACTGAGCTGCTCACTGAGAGCGTCAGCGAGCGAGGGCCGTGGCCTTCCGCACGGCGCGCCTGAGCCCCTGGCACTGCCGGGCCTGTGCTTCTGGGGAGGGGCTTCTTAAAGAGGGGGTGCGCGAGTGAAAGTGCCCCCCACCCCGCAGGGCTTCTCTGGAGACTCTTGGTTGGGCTGTTGCTGCTAATTCGCTTCAGGCGTGTCCGACTCTGTGCGACCCCAGAGACGGCAGCCCACCCGGCTCCCGCGTCCCTGGGATTCTCCAGGCAAGAACACTGGAGTGGGTTGCATGTCCTTCTCCGTCTTGGTTGGGGGCAGCAATTAAAGCACATTTGTACAATGACACCGTCTGAGCACCAAGCCAAGAACCCGGAAGCAGCTCGCCCTCCACTAAAGCTGCTCCCTCCCTTCCTGGGGCGTCCCAGGAGCCCAGCGGCTCAGCCTGTGAGCCTAGCTCTCGGCCCGCGCTCAGTCACGTCCGCGCCGGGCCTGGCCCCTTGCCTCTGGCGCCCAGGAGAGCGGGGGTGGCGCTCAGCCTGCCTGGGCCTGGGGGCTCCATCCTCAGTTCTCCCGCATCCTCCTGGGAGCGGCCTTCCTGCCCACCCAGACTGTGTGCCCAGGCCACCCGCGGGGCCCCTGCCGTCAGCTCCTCCATGGCGCTGACCAAAGTGCTGTCACACCCGACGCTGGCTTATCGGTCGGCTGTCACCCCTAGCGGGGTCTGGCTCAGGGCTACACCCAGCCCTCAGCAGGATAGCTGGCAAACTTCAGGGGCAGGGTGATAGTGACTGACTCAGCAAACATGGAAAAACACCCTTGGAACTTGCATTTCGAAATACCGCAGTCCTTGTTGTTGCTGTTCAGTTGCTCAGTCATGTCCGACTCTCTGCGACCCTGTGGACGGCAGCACGCCAGGCCTCCCTGTCCATCACCAACTCCAGGAGTTTACCTAAACTCATGTCCATTGAGTCGGTGATGCCATCCAACCATCTCATCCTCTGTTGTCCCCTTCTCCTCCTGCCTTCAATCTTTCCCAGCATCAGGGTCTTTTCCAATGACTCAGCTCAGGTGGCCAAAGTACTGGAGTTTCAGCTTCAGCCTCAGTCCTTCCAATGAACACTCAGGACTGATCTCCTTTGGGATGGACTGGTTGGATTTCCTTGCAGTCCAAGGGACTCTCAAGAGTCTTCTCCAACACCACGGTTCAAAAGCATCAATTCTTCGGCTCTCAGCTTTCTTTATGGTCCAACTCTCACATCCATACACGACTACTTGAAAAGCCATAGCTTTGACTAGACGGACCTTTGCTGACAAAGTAATGTCTCAACTTTTTAATATGTGATCTAGGTTTTTCATAGCATTTCTTCCAAAAAGTATTTCCAGCAAGGGGTGAGGTGAAGGCTAAGTCCCATCAACATAAGTCCAGCCTGACAGTTTATTAGACTCTTCACCAAGAATAAATCTACAGACCATGCCGACAAGTCCTCTTACAGATAACAACAGAAAAACAGCAGCCTGAATTTATTCAGAATGTGACTGGAGTTTCTGGCTATTAGAAAGGCCCACTTCAAAACAAGAAAGCAAGATGAATGGGAATGGGATAATAGATATAATTAGAGACTGAATGTTTTTGGTCTCCTTAAAAGCCTGTAACAATTTGTTCTCTCTCAATAAACACACACACACACACACAGAATCCACTCAGCAAGACGTTAATGGCAGCCAAATGCAGAGCACTGAGGGGGCAGCTCTGCAGATCTTTGGGAGGGCTGAAAAGGCTGCCTTTGTGTTGACAACTCTGCCTGGGCTTTTAGGGCTGAGCTGGGAGGCAGAGGGCTGCCTGGGAGCTTTGGAAAGGCAGAGGCTCGCCTGCTGAGCCGTGAGGGTGCAGGGCTCTGCTCCCAGGGCAGTAGGGAGCCCGGCCGGTGGGTGTGGGGGCTGCAGGGCCTCGGCAGGAAGCCCAGGGGTCTCGTGCCTGAGGATCTAGCTGAGGGAGGCCCGTGGAGCCCAGGTGTGGCCCCGGGGCCAGGAAGAGAGGTGACTGTGGACCGCGAGCGCCGTGGGCACCCCGCTTGCCCCGGGGGCGTGGCCTGCTGCTGCCTCCTGGGCCGCCTGCTGGGGTACCGGCTAAGGCCAAAGGCTCGGCCACGGCCCTGGTTCCTGCCTTCAACGCGCTGGGACCAAGGCCGAAGCGCTAAGGGCCGAAGGCCTTCAGGGCCGGGGCTTCAGGCCGACAGGGCAGCCAGAGGCTCTGGCAGGGACAGAGCCGTCCGCAGAGGCCAGCAGGGACCAGAGGGCACTCAGCAGCCCTTCCTCCAACAGAGACAAGGGAGGCCCCGGAATCCTGACCCACCCCGGCGGGGCGAGGAGACAGGGCGGAGAAACTAGCCGTGGGCCTCGGTCCAGACGAGACGGGCGACCAGTGAAGAAGCAAGTCTGCTTTTAACCGGCAGAGTTAGGCCTCGGGCTGCCACTGCTGGGAATGGAACTTCGGAGCAAGATACATCCGAGTGAGTATGTAGACTGACTCGTCCACTCAGAGCTGGGGTCTCACCACATCCTGCTGGCCACGCGGAATGAGACTCCATGGACAAGGAGCCGAGCCCCGCCCCGCCCCGCCCCCGAAGGAAGCGGTGGCGGTGTGGGCGGGAAGGCAGAGGGCGAGGCTGGGCAGCGGTGGGTAAGGAGCCAGAGCAGCAGAAGCCTCAGGTCCGTCGGCCTCCGTGGGAAGCCCCCTGCTCCTCAGGGCCTCCCCTTCCCGTGTCCTCTTCCGCTGAGAGCGCGGGAGCTGCGGCTCCGACCTCGCGGCCGCTGTCTGGAGTCTCGGGCGGGCGCGCGGGTGGGCACCCCCAGCCTCTCCAGACGCCTGCACGCCCAGGCCCCGGGTGGCCCTGACAGCCGCGGCCGCGGGGTGAGGGAGCCCCAGCGGCCTCCGGAAGGCGCCCCGGGGGCTGACTTGTGCCTTTGGGGCCTCCCCTTCCGCGTGCCCCTGGAGGGCAGCAGGAGCCCCGAGGGTCCCCTCACGAGCCCAAGGACGACGGCCCGGGGCCGCGGCAGCAGCGCTCGTTCGCACTGCCTGCCTCTGGGCCGCCCTAAGAAAAATTCATAACAGCTTCCTGGTGTGTCTGTTGCCTCGGGGGTTAATGGACCGGAAGCTAATGGACAAGCGTTGTGGCTGAAAACGAGGGGAACGCGCGCTCGCGGCGGAGGGCCGCGTCAGAGCCGCGGTGCGGGCGCGCTGCCCTCGGGTCCCTGGAGAGGCTCCTTCCTGGCCCTCTGCCGTCCTCCCACCGTGAGGACGTCTGTCCAGACCCCGCTTCCACAGAAGTCACCGGCACGGATGCGGGTGCGTGAGAACCGGGTGGGACGCCCTCGGCCTCGTTCAGCAGCCAGACCGCCCGGCCCCGGGCAGCTCGCCCAGGCCCTCCCACAGAAGGAGCCGCGGGCAGGGCGCACCCCGAGCGCGGTGTCCTCAGCAGGGCCTCCCGCCCGGCTTCCTGGCTGCAGTCAGCGTTCACCTTTCTGAAGCTGACGGAAACCAAGATCTTCTCCCCCGAAAGCCGACAGACATAAAACGTGCACTTCATTTTCAGGCTGCGTGCTCAGTAGCTCAGTCATGGCCAGCTCTTTGCGGCCCCAAGGACTGGAACCCGCCGGGCTCCTCTGTCCAAGGGACGACCTCAGCAAGAATACTGGAGCGGGTTGCCACTGCCTTCTGCATCATTTTAAGGCTAAACCTCAGCTCTAATCAACTGAGCTGACCAGCTGCACATAAGCAATTCAGGGTTTAGAAATCCAAGTCCAAACAGATTACCTTCAGAGGCTGCTAAATGCCCCGAATGCGAACATTTTTATTTAACTCACAAACTACTGACGGCGTAAAGCCTTTGCCTAGCCAGTTCCACACAGTGATTCAAGGCAGTGTTCACAACCGTTCCATTAATATACAACTTCTCAGTCACTAATGCACTACTTTAAGTCCAATCTGTGTGTAAAAAGGAAAAACAGTATCTTTTCATACCTCATAATATTAAAGGCAGAAATGTGAAATGTTTAAAATTTTCAAAGTAATGCACATTTTTCCTTCTAGTAAGAGGCAGAATAAATGATATAAAGGCTCTTTCCTTTTGTTTCTGTGAAGAAGGAAGATTATGTTCTTTATAATCTCCTTACATTTAAGCATTACCCATTACAGATGTTGAGACACTGAAATAAAAGGGGGAAAAAATTCGTGAAACCACTTCTGTGGAAATTCCACAAAAATCTCATCAATACAACAGTATATCAATATACCCCATTCAAGCGCCCAGCCTCCCCTCTGCAAGGACCCACCCGCTGGGCCCTGTCCTGCTTACCCTTCACAGTTGTCACTGTCGCTCAGAGACAGGCCCCACGACTAAAAGTCTCCCGGAACCGCCCAGCTCTGCATGGCACATCCTGGCCTTCCGCTGCAGACAGGCCTGCTCACTGCGTCCCTGGACTTAGAGCCCCAACCCCCAGTGCCTCGGACCGCTGGTGCTCGGGGGACTGCTGGCTTCCCTGGAGCCACGTGCCACCTGAGGTACTGCTGATGAGGTATACAGTCTCTGCTCTCTCCCTGCTCTGAAGCTTTGCTCGCCTCTTCCATTCACCTTGAGCTTGACTTTAAAGGCACTCCTCCATTTCACTCCTCCCCCAACCAACTGCTCCCCAAACCCGTTTTCACATCCAAGAGCAGGTACTGAGGAAATCCTGGCTGAATGGCCAACATGAGGCTTTCCAGCCAGCATGAGGGCTGGTTCTATCTCTTGAGGAATAGATGCTGGTGAGATATTTTTCCGGTGAAGAACGAAGGGACATGAACGTGATCACGTGGGTCCTGGATTGAGGGGTGGGCGAAGGGAATGTGGTTAGTGACGGTCTGCAGTCTTTTCTTGATTATCTCCCCAGATTTGATTATCTGGGGAGAAATGCCTTCCACGAGGAGGGAGCAGGGCAGGAAGAGGCTGAGCGCAGCGCCGGTGGCCAGTGTGCGCAGGCCGCCTCAGATCCTGGCGGGGCTGGGGGGCGCTCCCCCAACGGAGTTCCGTGTGCCTGCAGGGCGGGGGCAGGGACACATTGACAGCCTTAGGAACACACGAACTGCATTTTGCCCCAGTGATCCTAAGCTCTCTTGCTCCTTGCTGCTTGGTGTCTGTCACCAAGATCACACAGAAAATACAGTCCAGGGTCCTACTCGCACCCAGCTCCCAGAATGGCTGAAGACTGTACACTCAGCACCGGGAGAGGAGCAGTGCTTAGGAAGCCCACGGAAAGACTACATCCACCTGTGCATTACGAGTCTTCAGGTCAATGAATAGCGCTAAGGGAACTGAGCGTGCCCAGCTCAGAGTTCCAAACCTGCACTGATTTCAACAGACTCTGGATTCTTCTGTTAGGATTTACCTGCCTGGCAGCCAAGAGCCCGGCATGGAGCTCAACTTCTCAGGGTAAAATCTAACCTGTTCATGACACGGCTGCTACCTTCAAGTCCTCTAGGAGAGACGCTGCATACATTTTTCAACTTCGAAGGTCTCTAAGCTCCAGTAACGGTTAGATGCCTTCGGAAGAACACGTATCTCTAAAAATAAAAGAAGCACGCGAAGACCTCACTAATAGGAAACAGCCTGGGGTTTTCACCACCATCCCCTCTCACTTGGGAGCAACGAGACAGAAGTCTGGCTAAGGGCATCTTAAAATCACCTCACTCAGTCAAATGAGGCCCTCACAGCTGCTCACGGTGGACACATCCTTCGTGAGTCTCGGGCCACGGCATCTGCCCAGCCGATGGCTCGTGGGCAGCTGAGTGCTGCCCCGCTGGGGGCCGGGCGTGGCCGTGGCGGTGACGGCCGGCTTCCTCACCCCAGCCCCTCCTGCCCCACTCACGAGCTCTTAGGCTCAGCCTGGGCCACATCCCTTGACCCTTCGGGCTTTGGGGGCAGGACTGTTTCTGCCGAGGTAGGGGATGGGGTGGACAAGTCTTTTGCCCCCTGGGTCATGAGCTGGACCAGCTGGGGTTAGAGGAAGTGGAAAAGCAGCCTGGTGTGGAGGTGGGGAAACAGGTTAGGCGATCAGACACAGTTTAGAAAGATAAAGCGGAGGGAGGCTCAGGATGGGGCCTCACATGCACACCCGTGGCTGATTCATGTCGGAGTATGGCAAAAACCACCACAATACTGTGAAGTAATTAGCCACCAATTAAAACAAATAACCTACTTAAAAAAAGATAAAGGATCTGGGAATTATATTTAAAAAAGAGAAAGACAGTGAAAGATATTCAGTTTGGAAAAGCAGGTGGGCAGATGGCGAGAGCCATGAAATGGAAAACAAAACGATGAAAGATGAATCGTCCGTCCTGAGACCACGTGATCAGGGAGGTGTTCTTGGAGCCCAGGAAAGGCTAAGAGAGCGTATAGTTTGCTGAGTTTTTCTCAATAGGTGCAGGGTTGGTACAGGCTTCCCGGGTGGCTCAGTGGCAAAGAATCCGCGTGCAATGCAGGAGCCATGGGAAACCCAGGTTCGATCCCTGGGTCGGGAAGAGGCCCTGGAGGAGGGCATGGCATGGCTCCAGTATTCTTGCCTGGAGGATCCCACAGACCGGAAAGTCTGGCAGGCTACAGTCCCTAGTGTCGCAGAGGGTTGCTAAGACTTAAGTGACCCAGCATGCATAAGGCTGTTGCAAGAAATACGCTTCCAAAGCTTCTGATAATCAAATCTGGGGAGAAATGCCTTCGACGAGGAGAGAGCAGGGCAGGAAGAGGCTGAGCGCAGCGCCAGTGTCCAGTGTGCACAGGCCGCCTCAGATCGTGGCGGGGGTCGGGGGAGCGCTCCTCCCACAGAGTTCCTGCACATGTGCCTGCAGGGCGGGGGTAGGGACACACTAACAGCCTTAGGAACACATGTGCATTTTGCCCCAGTGATCTTAAGTTCTCTCGCTGCTTGCTGCTTGCTGTCTGTCACGGGTCAGTATCACCAGGTGCCCTGGGGGCTGTCAGAAGTGCAGACCTTCAGACCTTCAAGTCAGAATCTGCTAACAGACCCTCAGGAGAAGCAGATCTCATCCTGCAATTAAATGCAAAGTTTCATATTCTTAATAATTACAGAGAGCTTTCAGCACCGTGTGGGTGGCAGAGGGAGAGCCGCCTGGTGGTCAGTTTCCTTCTCTGTCTCTCAGATGTCACCAGTTAACTGCCTGTTGAACACTTTCAAAAGCACCTACTGAATGCTCTTTTGCTAAATATCAGCAAATCAGATTCATAAAGCTCTTGCATGGGCAAATAAACTAATTTTCAAAAATGACCTCCTCGTACCGCTAATTCTTGCATAAATATTATGACAAGTGCAAAATCGGCGCGGATGTGTGCACTAAGACTGCAGACCTGAAGTCTGGCTCCTGACTGGATCGGGGCCTCTGCAGGAGCGCGGGAAGAGCGGCCGAGACCTGGGACAGGCCCTGGGCGCCTGCGCCAGCGAGCTCCGTGTCTCGGTTTCCTCGGCGGGAAACGAGCAACAGCCGTGAGGGCCTGGAGGGTGTCCACCTCGACAACAGTCTGAGATCCGCCGGGCGGCACAGCTCTACCTCCCCTAATTCACTGCATTTCACCCTCCCACTGTTTATGTGAACCACCAATGAAAGGACGAGCTGCCGCAACCTAAACACCGACCGAGGCTGGAAACCCCTCCCCCGGGAGCAGGCCCAGCTGCTCACAGATCAGAGAAGTGCAGGCAGCTCACCCACATGCAATTATGTGTGAGCGATGGCGAGCCTAAAAATAGCCCAACTCAGCCACCGAGGTGTATGCTGTCAATTGTCAGGATGACAGGGAGGGGTGTGACTATAGCAACAGACAAATGAATGCATGAAGAAAGTCTTGTCAAGTTGATGGAAAAGTTTAGATTTAATAAAAGACACATTTTCAACTTCTGTCTCTAAATCTTTGAATTGACAAAGCTCAATTACGTGGAGGCAATAAAATGAGAATTTTGGTAGGTTTTTGATAAAACAAATAATGCTTTCAGTTTTGGGTTCCAGAACCATAAGGAAATAAAAGTGGTAATGAGTCAGTTTTATTACCTCTGTAATTAAAGGGCCATTTAAACAGATGCCTTTCTGTAATTTTTAACTGAGATGCTTTTCTCTGTATCTTTTGAACTGTACTTGACATTTTAAGATATCACTGCAGGTCTCAGGATAACACAGACTGATACGGAATTTCCTTGAGAGGAACTCAGTGAAAATACTTAACGTCAGAAAAGGGCAGGGGCAGGATGAGAATCTGAGGCCACCTCGGGCCCCTCAGGAAGGAGCGGGCGGCCAGGCTCAGCAGGGCTTTTGCCGAGGGGAGCAAAGGCGCCATGCAGTTCTGGGCGAGCTGTTCTTGCTCAGAGAGCTCACACACCTAACGTGAGGCCCTGCAGATCCAACCCCAGCATCTCTGCACGCCGGCTGACTGAGGGACGCTCAACAGGGCTGCTCCCAGCTCTCGCTGGCCAGCCGGGGGACCCCAACCAGTCACTGCTCAGCCCCTCTGGTCGCGGGTGGGCGGGGTCTCCCAGGATCAGCCACATAGAAGCGACAGCTAGGAGTTAAGGGGAAGGGGACTTCCCTGCTGGTCCGATGGCTAAGGCTTTACCTTCCAGGGCAGGGGGTGTAAGTCTGACCCTTGGTCAGGCCTTGGGGCTAAAAAACCAAAACATAAAATGGAAGCAATAGTGTAACAAATTCAACAAAGACTTTAAAAAAAAAAAAAAAAGCCAAGAGGCAGGAGAGGATTTGTGTTGCACACTCAACCAGTGCTGGCTTATTTTTCAGGCGTGGCTTCATCGGGTCCTAGTTGCGACACGCAGGATCGTCCATGCTGACACTCGGGTCCCGTAGTGTGCAGGCTCAGCTGCCCCGTGGCATGTGGGGTCTTAGTCCCTGACCTAGCACTGAACCTGCGTCCCCTGCATTGGAAGGCAGATTCTTAAGCACTGGCTGCCAGGGAGGCCTTGTGCGAGGCTTTAGAAACGTCGTAGGCTTGGCAGTGAACTGGTGAGACAGATCTTGGCAAACCCATTTTATGTACGATCACAAGCAGGCTGATCTCAGAAGTGGCGGAGTCTGGTCTCCACCCCGTGTCTGTAGGATGCTTGGGAGCCTGTCTCTCCTGCTGAGGGATCACTGCAGCTGCTGCTGCTTTTTTTGGCTCTGCCCACGGCACGCAGGGTCTCAGTTCCCTGCCCAGGGACGGAAGCCACGCCCCCTGCAGTGGAAGCGCTGAGCCGTCGCCAGCGGACTTTCAGGGGAATCCCGGCAGCTGGTCTAGAGGGGCTCGTGCCTGCAGCACGCAGGTCGCCCCCACGGTGCCAGTTACATGCACTTGAGGCGTCCGCAGGTTTTCCAAGCAGAGAGGAAGACTAGCCCCTTGGAAAGCCCCTCTGTGCTCTTCCTCACTCAGGCCACCACAGCCAACGGTTATTTCTACATCAAATATATTCCACTGTGCCACCTGCTATTTCCACTTCATAGCACGTTATGGACATCTCTTTATGCTCCGGTACTTTCCCCTTTATAAAGGCTGCACTACCATACTATAATCGATCACCCCCTAGTGGACTTTCAGTTTCAACTGTTGTACTACTTTACTCATCAGGAAAAATAGAAAAGTTTATATGAAAAATATGAGGAAATATGAGTCTTAAAGTCATTTTTAAAGGATATAATAAGTAAAAAACTAAATTGAGAGCTTCACACCTCAACCTTTATGCTTTCCTCAAATTTTTGCTTAAAATCCAAACTGCCTACAATGCAGGAACACCCTGTGATAAAGCGTTACGTATGTGGATGAAATAAAACGAATCCATAGGCCCCAGGGCTGGGGATTCTCAACCCCACCGTGAACACGCAGTCAGGCTACTCCTACAGCAAAGAGAAGTCAACAGCCGTGTGAAGGGATTCTGGCTGAAAGTGAAACGTATACACAAAACAAATCTGCTTTTGTGGTTAGCTGCAAATTCACAGCTGATAAGGGCTTTTCTTTAATTAAAAAGTGCTTCTCCATCCCATGCAATGAGAAAAATGTTCTTTCAGTGCTGACTAAAAGAGTAAAAGTGTTTGGAAATCCCGAGGCTTAAGTAAAGCTGTTTTAAAAGCTGCTATGTGGACCAAACAACTTGGAAACATCCCACTACTGGAGTTTTCTAGAGCTCCTAGAGTAAATAATTGCAGTCACTTCTTTGTTCTTCTACTTTGGTCAAAACCCCAAATCGAGTAACACAAAGGTCACTCACATAGCCAGAGAAGCAAAAATTACAGTGTGGGCACACACATATACTCATGGTTACTTTAAAATTAAACTTGTATTTAAATAATACAATTAATTATGGAATATACATCAGTTATTTATAAACTACCTCTTCATTACTTCTTTCTGATGCACTTTAAACTGCGATGCTATAAGATTTGTGTAAAATTAATTCTATCTGAATGTAAGAAGTTGACCGTGAAGAAGTGTACGAACAGTTTTGGAGTGACGGGGACTGGATGTGAAGGGACTCGCCTTCAGGGTTTCTCCCACTGTCTCCTCCTTCGGCGCCCTCTCCCTGGAGGACGGAGGGAAGCCAAGGGCAGATCAGGGCCAGGACGTGCCCGGGGAGAGCCTGGGGAGATGCGGGGAGGTGGCCCGGGGAGACGCGGGGAGGCAGTCTGCCACACGGGCCACGCGCGTCTCCAAGCTCGTAAGAGATCACTCGTTACTGGCTCGAGGCCAGTGAGTTTGGGCTGCATCCGAAGGAAGCCATTTTGGCCGCATGTAATGGACTCATTGCCTGGCAGGCTGGGTGACGGACGGAGTGTGATGTACAGTCTGTCTCCAGTGAAGGCCCCAAGACGGGCCACGCTGGGGACCCCGCTAGAGGGAAGGGCACTCGGTGGTTCTCTGGCGCGCCCTCACAGGGGGGAGTGTGCTCCGACACCTCACAATTTATAAACCACACACACACAGAACAGCACACTGGCACGTCCCTGAGAGCACGTGTCTGATTTCCCTAATCTCCTCCTGAACCACCATGCTAGGCCCTGGCGGACGGAAGGAAAGAATGCCTGCGAGCGGACTGAGAACGGTCACAATGTGGAGTCTAAACGTTCTGTAAGCAGCAGGGAGTTCCTGAAGCAAATCGGAGGTGATCCCGTAGAGACCTTTTCTAACACAAAACACAGAGCTTTCACGAATGTAGCAAGTAAGGCCCAGGACTCCATGGTGCGACACAGGCCGCTCACGTGTAACCTGAAGGGCACACGAGGACACTTAGAATATCGGCATAGTCAGAAGGAAGAAAAGGTCCTGACATGTGTTTCAGACAGGCGATTAAAAAATACACATTTAAAAAAAGCAAGCAAGCACCACGGAAGTAGCCACGTGAGCGACCCCAGACAGGTCAGCCAGCAGCAGAGCGGACTGCTTGGCCTCGGAAGCTCCGCGCGTGTTTGTCTGTTTCAGGTTAGAGAGATACTTAGAAAGCGCAGTGTGGCCATTAAGAGCTGAAATCTAGGGTCAGACTGCTGGATTCTGAATTTCTGCGCCACTGACCGGAGTTATAACTGGGGAAATTCGATTAATCTCTGTGCTCTGGTTTCCTCCTCTGCGAGGCTGACACGAGGTAGCTCACGGGAAGCACCAGGCATCCGCGGCCGGTGCTGCTGCCGTTCCCAGGGCCGGAGCCCGCACTCACCAAGATGAGTGTCCATCGCCTTCGCACAGTATTTGCACATGGCCTCCAGGTCATTCAACTGTCCCTGAAGGAAGGAAATTTGGGCTTCTAATTCTTCTTCCTAAAATGAAGGGGGCAAAGATACAAAAATGAAAACAAAAGTCAAAGAAAATCCCCAAAGTCCTCCAAAAGGTCTGGACTGTTTTAAAGAGCCGCCATCCATGTCATTTTAGTCCTAGACAAAAAAAAGGAAGCAACAAATGAACAAGAGCAAACCCACCACCACCACTGCCAATGAGACAGAGGAGGCAAATGAACACCATCAAACCCAGCGCCGCCACCGCCAGTGAGACAGACGAGGAGTAAAATGAGATGCACAACAACTCTGGACTTTTACTTGAATGCTTGCTTTGTGCCATGTGTAAATGTTTACCCATACAAACTTATATTAAAAAAGTACATAAAATACCTTCAATAACTCTTGAGCCACACAAATTGAGAGTCAATGGGACTTCAGTGGACCCAACTCCCTAGACAGTTGGTACAAAACCATTACATTTTCTCATACACGTTTCAGAAACCAGAAATTTCCATTTGTTTAAAACAAATCTCTTCATTTTCTAGACCACGATAATCTCTTAAAACATGAGATTTCCCAAAGCACTTGGGAAAGTTTTGCCCCCACAGCCGCTCTTACATCCCCTCTCTTGACAGAGTACTAGAGGATTTTATTTATTTGACTGTTTCTAGGGAAAAATACTCTGGGTGGGATAATTATCTAAATGGCGGAAAGACAATCTAACTGTAACAAACGGATAAAGCCTGGCGCTTTTGCTTTTTTTTAAGAAAAAAAGTAATGCATGTGAAAAATTTCCCAAGGAAATTTTGAAGATTAAGGGAGTTTTTCTCAGAGAAGAGAATAATTCTCCTAATGTAAGACATTTTAAACCAAGTTAGCTGGAATACAAAGAAAGGATGTTGCCAGAGCTGGACAAGGCTGGCAGATTGGTTTTCCAGGGTCAGTCACTTATCTCTCCAGATGAGAATCCTCTGTTGTCGAAACAAAGTGGAGAGAACCCTCCCAAGACATGCTTTTTTCTTAAGAGACTGAATACAATCTGACACACAGATGGAAATTAATGGCTGAAAAGATGACTTGTAGGTGTACCACGTGTTAGCAACACACATACAAAACACCTAAAAACCCTGTTTTTACTGGCTGCCTGGAAGATGGGCCTTTAGGAACATGCACTCAAATGCTTGATGCAGAAAACAGACACAGCAGTCGCTCTAAAAACAAATTATTGTGAATGCCCACTGTAGGATGGCCCAAGCTTTAACCCTGTGCTTTACATTCTGTAAAGCACATCCCGAGGTACCCTGGCCATCCCACCAAGCACAGCGGCCTCTCTTCTGATACTCAAGTAAAGACAAAGAGACCAGCAGCTCAGCCAGGGAATGCGGACTGTGGCCTTGGGCAGGTGCTGCAGGGCGCTTTTCTTCTCCGTTTCCTCCTTTGGGTCTGCACAAGCTTGAGCTTCTCCTTTGGGTCGTTCAGGACCCCACAGGAAACCGAGAAAGAACGCTGCATCTGTTGGTTGACCTTGGTCGCGATCCATCTCCAAAGATAGCCACCATCCATTCCTTCCTCGGTGTGCACGCTGCTCTGCTCATCAAGAGGTGGGGTCTACTTCCCTTCCCCGCAAATCCCGGCTGTCCCGTCACTTGCCTTGATCCAGAGAACGCAGTAGAAGGCACACTGTATCAGAGGCCTGCCAACTTCTGCTTCCTTCTGCTTCCACTCGAGGAAGGCAGCTACCACAGTTAGTTGTAAACAAGTTCAGGCTATGACAATGAACACGAGGAGAGACAACATGGAGAGAAAGCAGCCCCAGGAGACACAGGGAGGCTCTAGACGCGTGAGTGGTGTCTTCCTGGACCTTTCAGCCCAGCCCTTCTGAGGCGAGCCAAGTGAGCAACCTAGCAGGTGGCGCAGAAGAGCAGCTTAACCCAGCCCTGTCCGCACGCCTGGCCTGAAAACCCGTGAGCAGTGGCAACGCTGCTTTGAGGAACGGGGTTTGCGGTGGTTTGTTGAGCAGCAACGGATAACTGACTCGGCAGTGGGATGAAGGGTCACTAGAGTGGCACAGGCATAAGGAAGCCTGAGTTCTATTTCCAGCCCTGCCATTCACAAGTCACGCAACCTTAAATAATCCTCCACCCTGCTGCTGTTGCTAAGTTGCGTCAGTCGTGTCCGACTCTGTGCAGCCCCACAGATGGCAGCCCACCAGGCTCCCGTCCCTGGGATTCTCCAGGCAAGAACACTGGAGTGGGCTGCCATTTCCTTCTCCAATGCATAAAGTGAAGTCGCTCAGTCGTGTCCGGCTCTTCGCGACCCCATGGACTGCAGCCTACCAGGCTCCTCCGTCCATGGGATTTTCCAGGCAAGAGTTCTGGGGTGGGGTGCCATCACCTTCTCCGAATTCTCTACCCAGTAAGGGCCTAACGTCAGCACTCTCTGGAGAAGGCAGAAGTTAGATACTTTGCTCCCAAGAGGTTTACAAGCTTGGAGTTGGAATAGGAAAGGTTTATAATTACCAGACTACGAGGTGGAGCACATGAAAATCTTATAGAGAAATAAGAATGGGCGCTCTGAGAGTCCTGGTCCTGGCCCTACTATTGAACAAGTCGCCTATTCAGTGTGTTACAGACACGAGCCCACCCGGAAGAGTCTAGAACTGTGCTGAGGCACGCACATGGCAGTCTTTTGAGAGGGGCTCTGGCTGGAGTTTGTCCCTGCCCTTGGCTTCCAGCTAGGGTGCTGACAGCCCAGAATGGACAAAGGACACCAGGAATGTACCACCAGCTGGTTAAAATCTCTTCTCCATTTACTCTATGTATGAGTTTAGTTTGGATTAAGTGATCACTTTTTATGAGATGCAAAAGCTCTTGGGAGCCTTAAGCCCCAGCAGTCATTCCTACCTAAACGGATTAAGTGTATTCAGTGCGGTTTTTTAATGAAATCTGGGAGGGAAGAGGAGCTGGAGAGGAGACAGGGGACACAGCGCAGCCTGTGGGTGGAGGTGCTGACAGCGGGAAGGGGCACAGAGCTCAGGGAGGCCGGTTCCTCCAGACGCCTGGCTGCGAGGAAGGTGGGCTGCGACTGAGACGGGCGCCCGCCGCACTGTGCCGTGCGCGGCCTGCACGAGCACGCAGGGCGGCCCGGGCGCGCGCTGCGTGAGCACACAGGACGCAACACAGGCCTCCAGGCAAGCACTTTGGCTTAGACACCGGCAGCAAGTGAAGAGCGTCTTGCTTGCCTACTACTACTGCTACTAAGTCGCTTCAGTCGTGTCCGACTCTGTGCGACCCCACAGACGGCAGCCCACCAGGCTCCGCCATCCCTGGGATTCTCCAGGCAAGAACACTGGAGTGGGTTGCCATTTCCTTCTCCACTTGCTTGCCTAAGTCCTGAGTAAACCTCAGTACAAACGGAATCCACGTGGCAGGAAACAGCAGTTTTCATTCCTGTAAGACTTTTTTTTCAATGGGAAGCTGACACAAAAGCCCATCTGTGAGACAAAGAGTAGCTGAAACAGGTGGAGGGGCCCAAGAAACTCTTCCATTTGGAATATTAAATCCAGTACATGATTTTTCTGTAGTTTGCTTCATGAAAATACACCTAAGCCCTTGAACGATCACTCAGACTTTATAAATAGAAATGGAATCACTTGGCACAAGGGTGGTTTGTCATTTATTCTTCACTCTTTTATATAATTACAGATAAAAGAAAGAGCCAAGAATCAAGATTCTAAAATTGTGGAAAGAGACTTTCCATTTCTATCTTAGCTTCTGAGGCTCCACATGCCTCAGACATGGACAGCTTTAGTCATCTGCTTTCATTAATGGTCCTCTGTAATCAAAAACAAATGCTTGGCTAATTGCCTTGAAATTTTATAAAACCAACCAGTTAGTGTCATCTTTACGTATAAATAAGATATGGAGAAAAGGTCTCGTTATGTTTGCTTTTGCATGCACGCCCTGCCTTCCGTTTCGGGAGGCAGGATGGTGGAAGTGGGTGGTGTGCAGGAGCAGGCACACCTGGGTTCGGATCCTCTTTTGCCAGTTTGAGGACACTGTGTAATCTCAAACAGTTTCTTCACTTCACCTTTCCCCCCAAGGTATTGATGAGACCCAAACGGCAACACACGGAGAGTGTCTGGCACAGAACAGGTACTCCATAAAGGACATTATTCTTTAATGTTTAAAATCAGGTCAAAACAATAGAACCGATTTTTAATACGGAGGTTGGTGATTCACTCTTGGAAGACACTGGTCGCTGGTGTAAACATCTTTGTGTGGCTCCACCCAGAAGGATGAGTTAGGACTTGGGCGCCCACCGCTGGCTCAGGTCCTGCAGAGCCCCTGATGTGCGGCGCGAGACGCTGGCAGAAGAGGAGGCGGGCCGCCGGCAGACCGTGTGAGGGGCGCAGCACCAGAGGGGCCTGGCAGCCCCCGGGGAAGGAGCGGGAGCGCGGGCCGCCGCAGAGGGGCACCCCGCCGGCTTCCGGCCCTTTCACAGGGGCTGCGGCAGGCCCAGCCCTGGGCTCTGCCCGCGGGAACTCACTCGCCCCTCACAGCAAGCCCCCGCGGTGCGCTCTCTCACTATGCCCCCCGTGACACGGGCGCCTCTGCAGCCACCTCCCCTGAAGCAATGCCGAGTGGAGGCGGCGCTGTGAGGGCCCAGGTCGCCCGCCTGCGACTCCCAGGTCTCCCCTTATACTCGATTACCAGGCCCTTCCAAGGAGTGCCTTCGTATCTGTTTCCTTTAGGAGAAGCTCACCATGTACAGTGTTCAGACCCATCCCTAAACGGCTTACTAAGTCATATTCCTTCAATCAGGTATGATCGTTTGTGTTCCGTTTCGTTTGTCGAATGATTTTTGTTTAGACTGTATCTGGAGAAATGTGTTTTGAATTTGCTTTGTAAAAAGTGGTATTTCTACCACCATTCTCCCCCGAACAGTTGATACATCATCACACTTTCACTCACATATGTGTCCAATTGTTTAAACTGTTCTCTAACATGCGGATTTTATAGATCAATTTTGTTAAGTGCTTCAATGTCTTTACGTTGTTTCTTGGTTAATAATAGGATGAGATTTTGTACTTTATTACTTATTTATTAATTCATTTCTTCAACAAATATATTCATTGATACTGCATTAGGGCTTGTGGGAAATACAGTAATGAACAAGAGATGTGTTCTGACCTCTGCAAACTTAGGAAGAGGTAAGACTACACGTCAAGCATGAGAGGAGCAAGGCATTAAGCTTCACAGCAGATATGAGAGGAGAGCCTTCACCATCACGGGCAGGGAAGCCAGCTTCCAAGGTGCAGAGGTGGAAAGATTTTCGGCAAGCGGCAGCATTTCTGATGAGTCTTCGAGAAGAGGGACTTGGATTGGAGGAAATGAGTAATGAAGATGCTTTAGGAGGCAGGGACCCAGTGAACAAAGGAGTACAACCGGAAAAGCCAGGAACCAGGGCAAAGAGCCCACAGCTGGGCGGGGCGTGGAGAGCAGGAGCCTGGCTGGCTGGAGGCCTCCCGCCCCCTCATCTCCTTCAGAGATGGTGCTCCGGGGGCTGGGCCCGACCCTGCCCTGCCAGGGATCCCAGCAGCCTGCCCGCTGCAGCCCTCAGAGCTCCCGGTTTGGAGAAAGGAGGACAGGAAGGGCCCGAGGGCGGGGTCCACGGAGCCCAATAAACATCTTTGTGTGGCTCCACCCAGAAGGATGAGTTAGGACTTGGGCGCCCACCGCTGGCTCAGGTCCTGCAGAGCCCCTGATGTGCGGCGCGAGACGCTGGCAGAGGACGAGGAGGCGGGCCGCCGGCAGACCGTGTGAGGGGCGCAGCACCAGAGGGGCCTGGCAGCCCCCGGGGAAGGAGCGGGAGCGCGGGCCGCCGCAGAGGGGCACCCTGCCGGCTTCCGGCCCTTTCACAGGGGCTGCGGCAGGCCCAGCCCTGGGCTCTGCCCGCGGGAACTCACTCGCCCCTCACAGCAAGCCCCCGCGGTGCGCTCTCTCACTATGCCCCCCGTGACACGGGCGCCTCTGCAGCCACCTCCCCTGAAGCAATGCCGAGTGGAGGCGGCGCTGTGAGGGCCCAGGTCGCCCGCCTGCGACTCCCAGGTCTCCCCTTATACTCGATTACCAGGCCCTTCCAAGGAGTGCCTTCGTATCTGTTTCCTTTAGGAGAAGCTCACCATGTACAGTGTTCAGACCCATCCCTAAACGGCTTACTAAGTCATATTCCTTCAATCAGGTATGATCGTTTGTGTTCCGTTTCGTTTGTCGAATGATTTTTGTTTAGACTGTATCTGGAGAAATGTGTTTTGAATTTGCTTTGTAAAAAGTGGTATTTCTACCACCATTCTCCCCCGAACAGTTGATACATCATCACACTTTCACTCACATATGTGTCCAATTGTTTAAACTGTTCTCTAACATGCGGATTTTATAGATCAATTTTGTTAAGTGCTTCAATGTCTTTACGTTGTTTCTTGGTTAATAATAGGATGAGATTTTGTACTTTATTACTTATTTATTAATTCATTTCTTCAACAAATATATTCATTGATACTGCATTAGGGCTTGTGGGAAATACAGTAATGAACAAGAGATGTGTTCTGACCTCTGCAAACTTAGGAAGAGGTAAGACTACACGTCAAGCATGAGAGGAGCAAGGCATTAAGCTTCACAGCAGATATGAGAGGAGAGCCTTCACCATCACGGGCAGGGAAGCCAGCTTCCAAGGTGCAGAGGTGGAAAGATTTTCGGCAAGCGGCAGCATTTCTGATGAGTCTTCGAGAAGAGGGACTTGGATTGGAGGAAATGAGTAATGAAGATGCTTTAGGAGGCAGGGACCCAGTGAACAAAGGAGTACAACCGGAAAAGCCAGGAACCAGGGCAAAGAGCCCACAGCTGGGCGGGGCGTGGAGAGCAGGAGCCTGGCTGGCTGGAGGCCTCCCGCCCCCTCATCTCCTTCAGAGATGGTGCTCCGGGGGCTGGGCCCGACCCTGCCCTGCCAGGGATCCCAGCAGCCTGCCCGCTGCAGCCCTCAGAGCTCCCGGTTTGGAGAAAGGAGGACAGGAAGGGCCCGAGGGCGGGGTCCACGGAGCCCAATGAGACCCACCCCACCGGCAGGGGCGGGCTACACACTGCGGCCAGCAGACAGGAGAGAACCCGCTGCCCGCGGACGGTCAGCAAGGGGCGGGAGGGAAGGGAACGGAGAGGCTGAGGAAGCAGAGTGCAGAGGCCTCAGCGTCCTGCAGAAGCCGTGGTCACACCAGGGCCACACACACACAGACACACACAGAGACACACACACACAAACACAGACACCACAGAGACACACACAGACACAGAGACACACACAGACACAGAGACACACACAGAGACACACACACACAAACACACACACACATACACAGACACCACAGAGACACACACACACACACACACAAACACAGACACACATACACAGACACCACAGAGACACACAGACACACACACACAGACACACATACAGACACCACAGAGACACACAGACACACACACACA